>OENT01000047.1:0-277609 GCA_900239685.1 Rotaria macrura
CATCAAGATTACTAAGAAAAATTTTCAAGCAATCGTCACCATTCGTTGGTGGATATGTTACACTAGAGGATTCATTAGATTTCATAATTTGCTGCAATCTAAAAACAATTTCTAGTTTGTTTCAACTAAAAACATGAAACGAATAAAAATAATGTGTGGATTAATTTGAAATGAGTAAAGAATGTTTGATATCACTAAGAACTGAATTAATTTGAAAAATGACCTATTTTGATCAGATCATAAAGTCAACTTAAGCCCATCAAAATCTTTTCTGATGCTAAATCTAATATGATATGAACGTATTCAGTTATGCACCAGTCACATTACCTGCGACATTGAGTATAGTCCATTAGATATCCTTGAAGGAATATGCACGTTTTACTGTCATCTTTTATGAAGGCAGGATGAAAAACTTATTCCGGTATGTTCTTTATGTCATCAAGACCCAAGTGATTCGTAAAGATGTTTCTCTCGGTACGCAGTAAGACTAGGTACAAGTGATTTACATATATGTATCAAAATGTCGAAGTGTGTTTGATTTTGCTCATGAGTAAAAACAAAACATGCGTTTCGAAAAAAAAAATAATGAATTCGAACAAAAGCTAGCTATTGAATCGCATTAAAAGCATCATGTAAGTTTCTTTTTCAAGAAAATTTTCCTTTGGATCTCATGCAAAGTTAGACTGACGTTCCAAAAGTACACTACGGAGTCAGTCTTTAGCTGAGATGAAATAGTGAACGTATCCATACTTTGACTTAATCTGTTCTTAACGTATGAAAATCGAGCGATTGAATTAAATTTCCTTTTCTCGATTTACTCGATGAAATAGCAGAAGATTCGAAACACATGTTGGCCCCCAACCGGGGAGAAAAGTTTTCGAAAAAGCCCTCCTATAACCAATGAGGAGGTTGATAAAAACATTTTTTTGCGAAATATAGTTTATTGGCTCAACTGTTAGTTTTTCTCGGCGAAATAAACTCGATTCCACTTTGACATTGTTGAAAAATAAAACTCCTATTTGTAATTCTATAGATGACGCTTTATATCCTCTTACAATTAATGCACATACTGATTAATTGAACACTATCGATCTATCTATCTATATATATATCTAGTGTTCAATCGTTCAATTTTATAGACCAATCATAGACGAACAAAATTTGATTTCAAATTTGAAATCGAGTTAAGATAACTGAAAAAAAAAGGAAAGTTTCATGTTGTCCTATGATGTCAGATAATCAATATAAGTTAGTTCAACACTGTATAAACACTCGACAATATGTAACAATCAAAATCTATGAGTGCTATTTTCTATTTCATCGAAATATAATTCAACGTTCGAAAAATCGTGAATTATGTTTAGGTAAGTAATTAAAAATAAAATTCTTTTCATTGAATTCATTTATTCTTCGTTAGAATTGCCACTTACTATTATTGAAAAAATTTTCGGTTCAATTCCTTTAACAGTTCTGGATGTGACAAGTACATGTCATGTTGATCCTTCACTGTACGATATAATTATATTTTCTGATAAATCAGCTATCTATACTCGAACACCATTCTCATGTAACTATAATAAACAAACGGATACTATTGAAGAAAGTGCAAAAATAGTTAAAAAACGAAAAATACTTCCATATTATGTACAGGCAGACCTAGAACTATTGAAATGTTGCGGTATATCCCAAAGTGAAATCGATATACTTGTCAAAAAACTTGATAGTAATGATGATGATAAAAGAGATCTATGTAATTCAAAAGATTATGAAAAAATTCTTCAGAAAATTATTGATTTAGCCGATATCACAACGAGATTAAAGTAATTTATCATTTATTAAATTGTATCATGTTGAAGAAACATATACATGTATTTTAGCTGTCGATTAGTATCAAAAAAATGGAAAACACTAGTTGATCGTTCATCATCGGTAAATGATCATGCTTGAAAATTGAATAATGAATTTATTTCTCGTTTCTTTTTGTTTCAGTGGAATCATGTATGTTTATTAAAATTAAGACGATATGTCGATCGAGCATTGAATTATTTTCAAAAAATTGATATTCGTGCATTGGTAAGGAAATAATTTATAGAATGGAATGAATCTTTTTTCAGATTAAAATCACACATTGATTCTATGGATAAAAGACGAAAAAAAGAACAGATTTTAAATTCAAATCACATTTTGCAGTTAGGTCATTCTCATTGAGTGGTGTCAACTAAAAGCACTGTATTATTAGAAGTACATCAAGAAATGATTTTGAAAATAAAATAAATCAATAGTTTTTATTACGATGAGATAGATTTTTTGGAAGTGTTTAAAGTTTTAGAAAGTATTTTACAAGGGGGAAACGGCAGATTTCGGATTTTTTTTGGATTTTTGGATTTCTTTTGGATTTTTGGATAATGACAATCCCAAAATTCACCAGCAATCTCCTCTTATAAATGAAGGAATTTCGAGCTGAAATTTTTATCATATTTAGGTCTTGTGATTCTTAGAATATTCTAAAAGTTTCAGCGTAAGCCGATGCTTTCTCCTGAAGATAGTGTGGTCGCAACCAATGCTCATATTTCACAGCATGGTCAGAAAATCTTTTTTTCTTGAAAGTTGATTATCTTAAGAAGGAAACATTCGTTTACATTGAAACTTTTAGGATATTTTAAGAACCACGAGGCCTACATATGATAAAAATTTCAACTCGAAATTCCTTCATTTACAAGAGGGCATTGCTAGCGGCTTTTGGGATTTTTGGGATTGCCAATCCCAAAAATCCGCGGTTTCCCCCTTGGTACTTTACTATTGGTAAATGAAGTTTTTCTTAAACAACAAAGAAACGTACGTAATGTTAAATTCGATGTCTAGTATTGAAATGTTAGATCACTACGATTGATACGTTCCAAGTGAGTTAATGGTCGAAAATAGAGAAAGATTGTTTCAAGTAAAAACAACATGTTAATTGACTTTATTTCGTATTGAAGTAATCTTGATACTCAATAGAATTGCATATTGTCTGCTCACAAACCTTCTGAAGCATGTTCTTTTTTGGTTGGATACTTTTTTGAAAAAAAGACTTCAAAGTGCGTGCAATACAAATGAATTGTTTAAATTGTGGTCTTTCGTATATGTAGCTCATCGTAAATGGGCAAGTGAAATAGATAAGAAATGATTGTGACGTATAGTCTACTATATCTAGAAAATTTAATTCTAAGTTTAAACAGAAAAAGTATGAGAAAACCACTTGGAAGACTAAGATGAAATCTTTTGAAATAGTGAAGACTCTTGATAAATGACGCTTTACTTTTATTTTTGTCATACGTATTTATCATTAAAGTTTATTTTTAGGATCTGTCACAATCGATGTTTGAACCTTTTAAATGTGAAATAGAAACTAATTCATCATTATTTTCATTACGATCACTGTGTATATCAACTGATCATTCCTTAGAATTCTTTAAATTATTATTTCAAATTGCACCTTTTTTACAATATATTAAACTTATTCAAACAGTTAATTCATCACTAAAAGTTAAAAAAAGTCAATTAAACCATCGCATCAAGTTGATTATACGACTTTGTCAGAACTGCCTGAAGTGCTTACATCGATTACATATTCAACTGAGATCTGTATCCGATCAAGTAAATGAAAAAACAATCATAAAATTTACATTTTTAATATATATGTATATTTCGTTTTTCAATATACAGGTGTTTCTTGAAGCTTCTTCGGTTACTTCGATACCCATATCATATGAAGTTATTTCTTGATATAGAAAGATAATTCACATGTGTGTATATTGTTTTTTCCGATATTTTGTTATGCATTCTTCATTTGAATAAAACGTTTCAACATAATGAATATTTTAATTGACTATTCTACGTAGAATAACTGACATGTAAGAATATTTATTCATATGTGCAGGATGAGTATTATATTAGGAGACCTTCTACAAAAGCAGAAGAGACTAAATAAATTAGAATGATATTATTTTATTTAGAATGAAACGTTATAAAGCTCGATTTGAAGTGCAAGACACAAGTTCGATAACATAATCGTTTCCTATCCTGCTTATGTGTTGTTGAACTTTCGATGTATTACATGCCTAATTATGAATCTTCATAATTAATAGTTGTTGATGAATTACACTATAGAATGATGGTTTACATGATGGGTTCGGTTTGCTTTTACGACTGCAGCAACAATTGAAATGTTATTCATTTTTATGAGAAATAAAATGTACAAATGAAAACCTTGATCGCATTATTAGAAGTTTTCTGAAAATAATTCTTCATACCAGTTAACTTTAGACTCTCATTCGTTTTCGACAAGGGAAATTTCTGAGTAGTAAAGACGTTCTAATTCAACTTCAATTAAGCTTAAAGAGAGGAAACTTTTTCCGAATTCATGAAGATAGTTTTTTGTCAACACAACCATTTTGTGGTTCCTATCTTAGAAATAACTCTGGTTATAAGGAGTAGTTGTACATCCTGCTGCTATAGTAACCACTTCAATGTTCGTATTTCAGGAAAAAAACGAACTAAAAATCGGACACTGCTACAACTATTTTGGAAAGAATCTATTTCTCTGCAAAAATCACGAGTCAATTGAAAAATCATTAGCTATAACGTTTTTTAACAGGTTAAGGTATTCCTTGTACACAAATGAATCACTCCCATAGCATAAAACTAACCAACAAAAATACTTTCGCAGTACTCATAGAACCCAATAATGGAGGTAGTTTCAACAGAAAACACATTTGAATTCTTGGTGAAATTCTTCTCAATTCACGAGAAATTCACACTAACAATCAGTATAAAATAAGCAGGGAATATAAAATAATTAAGAAGATTACTCGGATTTCTCGTTACTGAAGTTAAAACTTTTGATTGCGAAAGATTGTCAAACTGATTCTTACCATTTTTCTAACTCCTGTCCTGTTCACATAAACTCACAACTAGGTACTTTGACGTTATTCAAAGTACACTTATTTAGCATGTCTTCTTGGTATAGCAACTGGTAAAACGCAACGTGTTTATGTTGTCGCACACAAAAATCTTTATCGAGCAGCTCTTTCAGGGTTAAGATAGTCGTCTTCATTGACTAGAGAGCAATCAAGTGTCAATAGATATTTCGATTTATTCTATTCGATACTCAAATTTGAAGGCTCTTTTTAACATTAATATCGGAGAAAATGCTAAGGAGCTCTTGTAAGTTAGTAATCGATTCACGCTTCATCCTTTGCATCTCAACCTCCTTGAGTTGTTTCTAGAGAATGATTTTGGATGTGCTGCGAACAAGAACTAAACTACGTAATTTAACTATTTGTTCATAAATGTCAGAAAGTATATCCATTAACATTTTATGTCACGTTCAGAGAAGAGATGGGGAATATAATGCATACATTATAGTCTGTTGTTTTGTTGTAGGCTCTGCATGTAATAATTGTTAGAACACTTCTCATTGTTGAGGGAAAATATTTGGATTGAAATAAATAAAGCGGCAACCTTAATTTCAAGCTAGATATAAAGTTTCAGAATTTCTCATTGATTATGACGTTAATAAATTTCAATACAACCATGTATCATTTAAGATACTTCAATTGAATAATACCGTTCATCGAATACATATCATACAAAACGGCTAACGGTCAACCAGTATGGCTGAAGTTGAGCGCTCAAATTATCGGTGAGGAAACAACAGATCTTAGTCATTTTAAGTGTTTATGCAGGTTTTCGTAGATTCTGCGTTGATCTATCTCGTTTGTTTTTAATGATTACGAAACTAAATGATGGTTGCCAGCCAAAATTCAGTTTTTTCATGTAAAAGTAGCTTGAAAGGGCTCTTTTTCTCTTATCGTATTTCATTAACAGAAGCATTTTTAAAATTTAAAATAGTACTGGTAGCTTGAGATACAAATGAACATTGTTACTTTGATATCCTAAGTGATATTTCCAAACACGAAACAAAATTTTAGACCTGCGAAAATCGTCTTAAGAATTAGTGCCTGTGCGTTACTTAATGTTTTGTCAATAGTTCACTCATTTTTCAAGTTGTGAATGTTTTCTCTTGACCAGAAGATAGCCTTATCTTTCAGCTATAAAACTACATCTCTCCAAATTTATGAATATGGAGTAGTTGGCAGGATTCATCACTCCTTCTGTATCCCCCAAGAAACGAGGGCCTTTTTTGTCTGTGTGTTACCGACTAGTGTTTTCCTCATAAAATCCAAGTAACAAAATAGTTGAGGCTGAAATTTTCAAGTATGATAGAATTAGTTTACTTACATATTTCTTTACAATTACAAGTCTCTCCCTTCTATCATTCTGTAGATATAGTCGTTCGAAGTTCAAAAAAACGTCTGTGTGTTACCTGCGTTTTGCATGATATGTTCTATAAAAATCCACTCTGATCACAGTCAAAAGTCTATGAAGTAGTTACAGTTCAGAGAAAAGTTGTGCTTCGTTCTCATTGAAAAAATAATATAATCAATAAAATATATCGTGTGTTACTGTTTTCAACAGTTTTACGTATGTAATCAGTATTTTCTTGTTTATTTTTCATTTTCAATAGTAGAACGACTCATTCAAAGAATGAAAACACTGAAACATGTCATGTGTCTCAAAATATTTGCAACAAAATTTATTTAGTATATGTTTCTAGGTAAAAGAAAACCATGTCTTGTGTTTTTTTTTGTCAATATACGCCATCGAATACGAAATAATAACCGAGTGAGTTATTTAATATGATCATATGATGATATTAGTGGCAATGCTTGCAACTGATTAAATAACGTGTTCCATAAATAGTAGCAACAATTTCTCTATTAATCGTTCTGCTCGAAAGAAAAGATCTTAGAAATTTCACTCATGATGAAAAGTATTTCCTCTTTGTAACATTTTCGAAAGGAAACTCGATTTACTCATGAGAACTCCTTTCACATACGACACTAAATGACGGTGATGTAATAGCTCATAAAAATAACTGTGTCCATATTAAAACAAACAATAGATTTCTATTTAAACTTAAAGATAGAGTGTAAAGCAGTGTTTTTAGATTCTATGGAAGTACTGCAAAACGTAAAGGCCGTTCAAGTACCTTTTCAAAATGGGACAAAAATATCCATCTCATCATCAGTGAAATTGTAGATGCACTTTATACACATGTATGATATGGTTTATATTTAAAAGTAGATCAGATAATCGGTACCACAAAAATGATGAGACCGATCCAAGCAAGATATGATAGATGACAGTGTTGAATGTAATTAATTTACTTCATAATTTTTAATATTATAGAAAATGAACTGAAAATGTATATCGATAGATTAGATAGCTATGTAAATCAATAATTTGATTGACAATCTAACATGAGTCTGAAATGGAAATGATCTTGCTAAAACAAGAGACATTCGGTAAAAACTATGAAAAATATAAACGAAATATGCCATTCGATTTAATTACAGTTTTATAAATATATAATTCATGGTTTGTGACATTTGTTTCATTGATATTTGTTAATAAATGAAGTGAATGTTTGGATAAATGTAAATGATGTGATGGATCACGAAAAGATACATGAAGACAATTGGTCAATACATGATGACAATCGAATTGGTGAAAAGTTTTCTGATAAAATTTTTCAAACTGATTAAGAGAAAGAACAATAGCTGTTGCATATTCAAATATGCCATCGATATACCATGATGGATAGTTCAAATAAGTTAAATGATGTAAACGTTCAGATTCTGTAAATTCTTCTTTAATTAACCATACAGCCATTAAAATTATTTGTCGTGATAATTTACTTAGTAAATTTAATTTACCGAACCAACTTATTGTTATGGATTGTTTCATTATTCTAGTTTTTGAATTTGTACGAAAATATTTTTGAATTCTTTCTAATCTATTTACTGTATATTGATCATGAGGAATAGTTTCACCGAGAATGAATGATGACGTTTGTTGATAAATTCGAAAATTTGACATTAAAAATGAATCAACATCTAAACGAAATACATAATCGTATTGTAGTAATTTATTTCTATATTCATCAATAACAAATAATAATAATGATGAAAGATGTGTTTGCTGCCAATGAAATAGACGTGCAAGTTCTAGATGAAAATGAACTGAAAACGTATTTAGTATGTTATCATTTTTATTTAATATCGAATCAATTAATGTTATGCATGAATAAATAATGAATTGATTGTTTTTATTTAGTGTTTTAGTTATGTTTCTAAGTTTTCTAAAATCATGTGGTACTGTCGATGATGTTATGAATACGATAAGATCATTTTGAATATGTGTATGTGGACGTAATTGAATCCATGATGAATATAACCATAAGAATTGTTGAAAAAGTATATCATGATGTGAGAAATCATAGAAAACGACAAGACCATGACGAATAATTGATGTTTGACTTATGTTTCTATCGACATGAAAAGGTAGCGAATGTTTCAATTCTTTGTTGATCATTTTTAATATCAAAGAAGCATTTAGATATTGTGCATGATCATGAAAAAGTCGTTTGATTCTTAAGTGACGCGGTTCATGTGTTACTTCTACAACATGAGGATATCTTTTACTTGTACCATATTCATAACTCAATAAGAAAATACAGATATATGCAACGACAATAGATATCCATTTCAGAACCAATCTACGCTGACGTAACATATCTTCTATTGAAATATAATTCACATTTGTCAATGTCATTCTATTTCGTTTATAATTTATTCTCTCACAGTTGGAGATCTATTTCAAACACGAAGAAAAGAAACATGTTGAAAACAAAAAAAGAAAACCTATGAAATTTTATTATTCAGGTATTAAATCTTCTTCGCAAACCCAAGCTGTATAATCAGGCGAATGACCAGTAAAATTAACTTTGTAATACATTTTTCCATTACGTTCTTCCATTCCAAGAACTTCATTAACAGTTTCAATATCATCATTACTATGTGTCAATGGATTTCTAGTATTTGACGATATCATACTAATGTTATTCGTTGTTCGTTTATTTTCCTTTTGAAGAGGTTTGTTGGTCGTTGGAAAACTTTTATTAATTGAAATGATATTGTCATGTGATGCAATTTTATTGGATGTTAAACCGATACGATTAGGCGATGAAGTTTTTTTTGTTTCAAACGGAAAATTAATATCAGTGTAATTATTTCTTTGTGATTTGATTTGTTTTTTATATAAACGTAATTTTCGAATTAGTTTATGTGTAATAAAACCGAAACATAATAAACAAACGAAAAATATTATACAAACGATACCAATTATTATTAATAAATTTTGAAGATTGAAAAAGGCCTAAAGTTAAACTTATCTTAACACTTGTTCTATTTTTCTTTCTTCAAAAAAAGCAAAATCAAATTTAATTACTTTGATATCCTTCCATAGATTTTCATCAGTAATTATCGTAGATGTAATTAATTTAATTTTGTTTCTTTGTGTTATATTCAAAGTATGCGTAGTATTTTTATTTAATAAGAAAGATAATGACATTCTCTCCACTTGAATTTCTGTTTGTTTGCTTTCAACTTCGCGCCATTGACAACGTCTTATCAATACTTTAAATACCGACTTATTGATCTTCATCGACGAGTTGTGCACAAAAAGAAAAATATTTTTATCAAATAGAGATAGTGTTTTTTCAATGCGATAAAGCTAACATTATATGTAGAGTGGCATACATATTAGTGTTTAAAATCGCTTCTAATTTAGAATTCACACAAGTAACTGATTATTAAACTCGAGTTAGTCTCTAGATCGATGTACTGATAGGAAGTATATCATATATCATTTAGTATGGACATACAAGTATGATATGTCAAATAAAAATTCGACTGACGCTGAGTAATTTTCTATTGAAAACAATTCTGCCTTGTATAAAAACGTCCCTTGTTTGACAAAAGTCGACACCTTTCATTCATGCAGGGATATGCACCGATCAAAAATATATCTACTATTTCTAATGAATCACGTTGAACGGTAAGGTACATGCAAAGTGAATGAAACGTGACATTCGGTTTGCTTGTCGTTAGTGTTTGTCATAAGATTTGTATTTTTAATAAAAACTACAGTGAGTAATCGTTTTAATTTTAGAGTAGATAAATATTTATTCATAAGTCTCGTTGTAAGAACTAAACGAGAACAGATCATTCTTTTAAACAACGTCATGTGAGTGAAATACTATTTGTTTCTGTTGAATTCAGTTCATATTTTATAATACGTCAATTCGTTATGTTAAAAAACATTTCTCATGTGTGCACATTCATTACAACGCGTTCACTGAAGAAAGATATTACGATCAATTTTAATAGAAGAACAATTTTGTAGTTAATCAAAACTATTTCCCAGATTAAGTATGCTCTCTCATTTGACTATTTCAAGTGGAAAATATTCCATAATTATATAGTGTTAGTTACAGATATATTGATATGTGTACATTATTCAATTTTAAATCGGCAATGAATGTTCAGAGAAAATTTCATATGATAAGCTCATGGCTATAGAAATATTGCGTTCGAATGAGCTTTTCTTTTTGAAGAATATTATCATTCTCTTCAGTAGCACTAGTGAAGACGACAGTCGAAATTCGACTTGAAACTTCTGTCCGAAACAGAACTTGATCAGAGTAATTCTTTTTTTCTGTGACTATGAGAGATATTGTTACTATTTCTTGTGATAATAAGCCGTTCATAGTATTCAGTTATACAAATAGCTTCGATATTTTCGTTTTAAAATACCAGCGTATCACAAAATCTGAAGTCTTCGCGAAGTCCTTTTTCTAAGTAATGATAAGCATTAAAAAAATGAACATACCAATGGAATGTTTCAAAAGCAACAAATACCCCTATACAAGTTTTTTTTTCTTCAGAGTATCCATAACTTTCATTAATACTCCTATTAGTCATATATTTCGAATATGAAAACCATCAGAACGTGGATGATGCAGTCCCTTCTGAATTTTCGCTACATGTAGCAAACATTGGCAAGTTCGAGGTATACTTCTAAAGGAAAACTTGATCATTTCCAAGAACGTTTCCTAACAGTACTTAGTTGAGATTATCCTTTCTCCTCGTTTACAGAGACTACGATAAAAATTGTAATTCATGTAAAGAACAAAATTGTTCACCCAAACTTATATCGATTCGGTAGAGGAAGAAACACGGTTGGTGTCTACAACTTGTCCAATAAATATAAATGTAGAGTCGAGTTTTTCCATTTCTATCCGAATCATCTGAATAATGTCGAAAAGGTCGAAAAGGAAAAGCATCGAAAATTAAAGATGTCGAGAAATAGTCTGTCCAGATTAGGGCTGGCACTTTATCTTTATTTCACTTTGAAAAAGTAAAGTAAAGTAAAGTATTTCACTTTACTTTACTGAGTAAAGTAAAGTAAATCACTTTACTTTATTGGATAAAGTAAAGCTGGATCACTTTACTTTACTTGGTAAAGTAAAGTTAGACAGAAATATTTTGTATAGATAGATTAAAAAACCAAACTTTCTCAACTTTACTTTTTCTAGCAAAGTTAAAAAAACTTTACTTTACCAAGTAAAGTAAAGTTCAACACTTTACTTTATCCGGTAAAGTAAAGTAACGCAACTTTACTTTACTGAGAAAGTAAAGTTCCTCAACTTTACTTTATTTGGTAAAGTAAAGATAAAGTGCCACCCCTAAGTCCAGATAGAATTATCAAAAGCACACGTTTTTATAGTTTGATATTACAAAGTTTTGAATTGATTTAGAATGATTCAAGAATACTATACGTGAAGTGAGATGGTGCTAAGGATCGGCAAATGGAAGAAAGTAAACTTAGAGTGAATACTATTGGGTAACCACTAAAGGTGTCTAAAACGTGGAGAAATAATCTGCACAGTTGATATAATAGTTATCAAATTAATGCTTCTCAACTTCTAAATGGACTCGCAACTGTTGTAGCAAAAGAACAAAAAATAAAGATGAATATATATATGTAACAGCCCTTTGTTTTTTTCAGCTGCATATTTATTCAGTATTTTAGCAATTCTGACTACGTTATATTTTTTTAATAATCAGTCTATTTTAATTTCTTGAAAAATTCTTTATTCTAACAGTACAAAAATAAAGGTTCTCCTTCTATACTCTTATACTATTTTTCGACATTTTGATACTTCGATATTGTATTTTCGGTTGAACATCTATTTGACATTTTAACGTTTCGACTAAATTCAGGTTAACCCTTCAATCCTTATAGCTTTGCCACTTGTAATTACAGATCTAAGTCATAACGATGTTCATGTTCATCATGATCATAAGATGATAGAAATGGTGAATTCTAGAGAATAGACTTTTGTATAATATCTATTCATTTCAGTATAATGAAAACGAGACTAATCGAAATTAAAAATAGTCGTCATATTATTCTTCGTGGTATTCTTGTTGAAGCAAACGATGCAGTATCAAACACTGCGTTAATTTGTGTAGCTGGTTTTGAAGGTGTGTCATCAACAGCGCCTAAATTCGTTAACTTAACTAATGAGTTATTTTCATTACAACTAAAACCAGTGGCCTGTATTTTCCGTTACGATTCAACAGGCATCGGCCTTTCAGATGGTAAATATTGCAACATGACAATAGATACACTTGTCGATGATTTATTTCATGCGATGAACTATTTACTTAACTATTATCAAAAATTTATTTTCATTGGTCACAGTCTCGGCAGTTGTGTGATCGCTCAATTTTTGAAATCTAATGGAAGTTGTTTTTCGGTTGAAAAAATTATTTTACTGGCTCCAGCATTAAATCAATATGAACTTCATCGTTATTGGTACATGCAAGAACTGTATGGAAAGTTAACATGGAAGCATTTCCAAGAGAATTTTCATGAATCAGATTTTCAAGAATATTTAAATAGTAAATCGATGAATGCTTATAAATCAACTCGAGCACATAAAATTTCCTATGAATTTATTCGATTATGTTCACAAGAAGATTTTTCTTTCACATTCAACGAATATCAAAGTCAAATACTTCATATACATGGCAACCAAGATGCAGTCGTGCCGATTGAAAGTGTTAAACATCAATATGACAATAAATTATTGTTAAAAACAGACGATCATGATTTAGAAGAGCCAGATATTTTACAAGAATGGACAATTAAAGCTGTGAAATTTATTTGTAATAACAATTAATTAGAGAAAAATGCTTGCCATTGAACTAATTTTGATTTCACTTCTTTGATTCTAATGAAAACAGACAAGAAAACTATTTAATCGGAATAATCCTATTCAAATGAATATGAGATAACAGTTTGATTTTATAAATATGCCACTCTTGGTACACTCATCATTGAAGTGTGAGAAGAACGAGATCGTAGTTTTCGTTTTTCGAAAATACATAACTCTCTACATCGTTTGGCTGTTAGTTCAGATCAAATCAACGAAAGAACTGATTGAAAAACATTTCTCTTTTTATCAGACATTTTCTTGAAATCTTGTTTCAATCACAGCTCAAACAAACCTTTTCAACATGTAATAGCGGCAAAAACTTTTACGGATTCTTTCTTATTAGAACTTAATACAAAACACTATTGCAAGTCTTCATGCCGTTTTGGCTAACTATTGATGTTAAAAGGAAGATAAGAAATGAGCGTACGAGTATGGTTTCAAGCTGTAAGAGCTAATTTTTAATTCTTTAAACTTGTAATGGAAAACACAATCGAACATAAACTAACGATCACTAGTCATAGACAGCTGCTACAAGTTAATTGAGAAACATAATCTTGGCATGATCTAATGAAATATTGTCAGTTTCGACTGCTTTTAACTTCTAGTGCTTGAATCCCTCTTTTTAAGCAGAATTCGTTTACTCGAGAGATTATTTCGTCTCTCATATTTCGATAACGATTAGAAATTAGTAAGTTAAAAACATTCAACATCATGTTAGTAGATTATAGGAAACTTAAAGAAAAAAGAACTAACACAATTGAAATAAAGATACTTCAGAAATAGTAATGTCGATAGAAAAAACTGAAAAAAAACAAATCGATTGTTAAGCTATTTATCAGCATCGAATCGAATAATTAATCTACCCTAATTCTATATATAAACATCAAAACAGCTTGATCTCTTAGTTCTGTTCGCACTCATTGTTTTTAGTTTTGGCCGACTTTCATTCTGGATGATCCACGAGAGAGAAACGAGTATAATGGACTCATGCTATTCAATCACATCTATAGGAACTATTTTGGATCAATACCATTCTCTTTAAATCAGTAGGAGAAAATACTTGTCAACTTTTTAATTGCTTAAAAGTACGTAACGATGCATCTCTGGTATTGATAGTAATACGATGAAAATATAAATTTCTTTCAGAATTCGAAGCAACATTTCCAAACTGTCCAAAATGAATAAACATCTCGGTCTGAAACAGTTATAATAATAGTCAAAGTTTTCCGGCTTCTTTCTTGTTTCAGTATGATTCTATTCAACTTCAAACTTGTTTTTTGTCGTGCATATATTTTACCTTGTTGCTATTTACTCATCTATAGTAGACTTCACTATCGTAGAATTAATGATGACTGAACCATATATATCGATCAATGTCAACGGTACATACTCTATCATGTTTCTACGAATGTTTGAGATTTTTTTATCGAGAATTCTCGAAATGTTTACTACGATTGTAGGAACTATAATGTCGTTGAAATGTGAATTAGTTCTAAGTATGCTACTGTTAAAGTACTACTCATAATTGATGTTCGTTTCATGTTTATTTTCTTATAAGAGGAAGTCATGTGTTTTCATTCGAAATGCAATAACATGTCAGTATAGCATTTTTTTTATTGACTAATTTGAAGAATTGAAAAGTAATCGTTGAATATTGTTTTTCTATCATTCGAAAGTTAATGGAAAAAGCATTTTTTTGACGGACGACAAAATTTTGAATGATTTTGATAAGTTATTTTTTTCATTGATATCGCCTTGATGGTGGAAAATTTTATTCACATCACACAACGTTTCATACAACAATATGCAGTGCAAAGTCTCCTTTTTCTTCTAATTTTAAATACTTGATATAGAACACAATTAAATATACGTTGTGAATGAATCTCGGTAAGACGAGTACCGGAAGCTACATTGACATTTACGCTTTCGTTGATAAATTAACAAATTCATTTACAATTAAGTAATGCTAATTCGTTGTTCTACGTTGACATTTTCAACAGCACTTTTGTCCTTCGTTCTTTTCAATTCAAAACTTGCAGTTATTGGTTTATTTGATTATTTTTTTTTGTTGCAGTAAAATATGAAGAATTCAAGTTAAGAATGCATCTATCTATCTATCTATCTATCTATAAGATATGTATCTCAGTTAAGAAGAAAAAAAAAACTTACTCATTTGAAAACGCTGTGTCTTAGTGAAATGTTTATTGATTAAAATTTTATAGTGCTTTATTTTCTTATTGTTTCAGATTATTTTAAACAAAATAACAATAAAAATCAATTGATTTTTTCTTCGCATTTCTTAAAATATCAGATTGAATATTTCACATGTATAAGAACAAACGATTCAATGCATTGCATTATATTTTAACCATTAGGGTTGACTGATTGTTTGACTGTATCTGTCGATGTTTTAGAATCGAGTCTTGCTAAAAGTCGATTTTCTTCTTGTATATCATTCGTATTTGTCATCGATGAAAATCTTTTCATAGACGTTTTTCGAAATTGTTTTGCTTTTGGCAAAATTTCACGTAGAATTTGTCCGATACGTTCAAATGTTGGTCGATCATTTGGATTCTTTGCCCAACAATCAATCATCAATTGATTATATTCAGGCATAACAATAGTAGCTACATCTTCAAATGAGGTTAAAGGATTTCCCTCAACTATCATTCGATTAACTTCAGCTTCATCTTTTATGTCCGCATAAGGTTGTTCAAGACGTATTTGTTCCCAAAGGCATACACCAAATGAATAAACATCGATGGAATAATTAAATCTTGAATTGTCAGATGGATCAGCTAAAATTTCTGGTGATGACCAGCGTATTGAAACTGGCAAAGCTGGATGACTTAATTTACAAAGACACCGTTCACTATCACATGCTTGCCGAAGTGGTTGAAGAATAGAAATAAGACCATAATCACATAAATGCGCACGTAAATCAACACCAATTAGAATATTGGATGATTTTAAATTTCTATGAATTATATTTGATTGATGTAAATATTCCATTGCGTCCGATGTATTTATACACCACGATATTCTTAATGGCCAATCAACTTTAGTTGGTGAAGATCGAATAAATTCCACAATGGTACCGTGTTCAGCAAATGACAAAAGTATTCGAGGATAAACATCAATGTCGAAGCAAACACCAATAACTGCAGTTAAATTTTTATGACGTATCCGACTTAATGAATACATTTCAGTTTCAAGATATGTTCTATCACTATTAGAAAATTTCTCTGGATGCACACCAATACGTAATGTTTTAACAGCAATTAATTTATCATTCCATCGTCCCTCGCTGACTTCACCACCTAATTCACCAACACCCAATCTTCAAAAAAAGAAATATAATTTCGTTTTCAACCGGAAATCGATAATATCTATTTATTGTCTACCTCTTTATAATTTTAAAATCCTGAGATGAGATTATAAAACTTTCAGCATCAGGCGCGATTGATTTACTTCTAGTACGTTTTCTACTTCCAGTTCGAGAGTTCGTTTCTGCTGCACCGGATTTGAGTACTCCCGATGGTTCCAATGTATGTATATTCATATCAGCTAGTCATTCAGTCGAACTATTATACATTAAAAATAAAACAAATAATTACGCTTACTAGAGGCTATTGCGCCATATGCATTTCGTTCGGGATAATGTCGACGACATTGAAAAAAGATCCAAACAGCTGTACCAATAATGAATAAGATTACCAGAAGAAGAATGAGTAAGAGCGCTTTAGGAAATGTATTGCCTATTGATCAAAAAAAAGATTAACGATTGAAAATCATTTGTTGAACTAATGCTGAAAAACCTCCGCAGACATTTGGACAACAGCAACGATGAGTCAAGGAGAAAACCTACATTTAATATCATTGTTGTTTGTTTTTCAAAAGAAAAACTAAAAATTAACATCTAATCATACCGGGGTTCTATTATAGATATATTTAACAAATTTAAATTCGGCATGATGCAAATGTCGACTGCATTCACATCGAACATTCATTGATTTATTTGTATATGACCTGAAGAAAAAACAAATTTTTTTTTTCTATTGAATAATGAAAAGTGTTTTCTTCTTGTTTTTACTTTATTCCATGATATCGAATAGTTAATGGTGAACGCATTGATAGCACCGTTGAAAATAATTTAATTGCAACTGTATAATACTCAACATGATCGTGATATGTTTCTATACGTTTACAACCCAAGACATTATGACACTGTTCACCTTGAACTGAATATGGATCCTGACCAATCGGATAATTAAATGTTTTACATGGATTATAGTAATAAATTGATTCTTTTAATGAAACACTATCGATTGAAGGATTTATGAATGAAAATCAAACAGATACTAGTCAACAAAATTCGACCTACTTGAAAATTTGATTACGAAGATCACGCAAATCAATACGATCAGTTACACGATTATTCGAAGTAGATCTATGCCATAAACAATTCGTTGATGTAACAGACCATGACTCAGCATTTGTAAAATTAACAATATTGATTAACAATAATAATAATAATAATAACAAGGAACGTATGAAAAATATCATTAGTTTAAACAAGAAAAGAAAAAAAGAAGAAAAAAAAAGTCGATTTAGTTTTTATTTTGATTCTGTTTCATAAAACGATTGAAATACACAAATGATCGAAGGATTCATTGACATTTATTTTTTCCGTTCTTCCCTTTTTTTGACATATCGTATGCGAAGCAGGTGCGTCAGCGACTGTAAGAATCGCTAATACAAGGGCTACGCATGCTTTCGTAAATGTGTATGTATCATGCCGTAGGAAAGGACGAGGAAGGGTAACTCGCTTATGATTCTTTTTTTTCTTCTTACTATTCTCTAGTTTTAACCAACTATATAATTGTTGTACAGAAAAAAAAATGCACAGAAGAAAAAAAGAACAAAAAGAAAACATGAAAGAAAAAGGCATCTTTGTTTCGTACTACTACGTAGACAACTAGTTGTACAATGATTACGATCGTCCGTTCTGTTTTTTTCCTTTATCGACAGGAATCAATTATGAGATTGCTTGTTTTTATAAGTTTCTCTGGAATTCTCTCTTGCTATTTATGAGTGCTTTCGAATGATTGAGTCTGCCATCTATCTTCAATCAATAATTTCCATGAATGAACAAAGAAATAACCACATAAATTTGATTCTAAAATTAAAATCATTTTACAAAAATTGTTATCTAATCTAATAAGTATTAGAGTTCCATTATGATTCATCATGGTACTCATTTGTCAATTGGTTGTTATCTAAAATACCTATAATTGTTTATAAAAGATTCTTCTCCCTGTCTCTCTTCTATTTCCTTTCTGTCCGATCAACATTATTATGCAAATAGCTCTTTTATCAATTGAAATATCACTATCACGAAAAGATCTCAATCGAAACTAAAGAAAACATTCAAAAAATTACGCATGCGATAAAAATTTTTAAAATTGAAAATTTCAGATACAAATGAACTAATGACTGATATAAGTAATATTATTCCACTAGCCGATGCAATAAAGGTCTTTTATCTTGTTATTAGTTTATTTTGATGTTCATCATGATAGATTTATTTATTTAGACATCTTCTAGTAACAATGATACTATTAACGATTTGAATAATAATAAAAATAGTTCAACATCAATGTCGAATAATATTACTGATGCGCTAAACGATAATGATGACGATGACCAACAATCTGTAAGAACAAAAATAATTAAATGTAAAACTAACAATCAACAAGTTCAAACATCTGCGTACAATATCCTAACATCGAATTGTCCGTTATCATCACCCTCATCATCAACAGCAACAATACATTCAATTGATGTACCCAATGAACACACATCAATTAAATTACATATTCGACGTGTATGTTCACCATCATCTAATGATTCAGTATTAATACATCCAACGACTAATCTTCTATCCCAACAACAACAAACTAATGAATCGAGTGAACAGCAATCATCGACAAAAATAGTAACCCGAACACTTTTCAATTCAAATGAAGTTACAACTAATAAATTTTTACGTCGTCCTATATCAACAAGACGCACATCATTAATTGAAACTGAACAATATAGTACATCTTCGTCGATCTACACGCTTCCAGTACCTACTATAGATAATCATACGAATATATACGATGAAAATACATTGAAAAAGCAAACAACAAAAGCAAATGGAAATAAACGTAAAGCATCGAATGAGCAGCAAGACAAGAAACGAACGAAGTTAACCACAAAAACGGTTAAACAACAAACAAACAGTAATAGTAGGTGTCGAAGGAAAGAGAAAAAACTACGAACGTCTATCATTTGTTGTCCATATATTCTCATGTTGACTAGGATGCATTACAGAGAACGGTCAAATCCCTCTCAAATTTCAAGATTCAATAATATTATTGGTGTGAACTTAGAGAATCCACCTCATAGAATATTTGTTTCTTATCAAAATTTTAAACCAATAAAAGCGAAGTTTTTTGTATAGTAGTTCTACTCAATGTATGATTCAATCCTGTTATACGTATGAGTGCTTGCATGTATTGATATTGGAGCAGTTGCGCAGATTTTTTATCGCAATGATTGCTCTCAATTAAAACGAGGCAATGCTTAACAACTCAGCTCACAACACGTTTATCATCAAACTTAAAAAAAATAACAAACAGAATCTTTTCATTTCAATAGTAAAATGCGTTTTAGGAATGATATCAGAAGAACGAGAGTTGTCTCATCTATATTTATCGAGTGCACATGATCTAGGACATTAGAACATTTGATACAACCTTAGAAAGACGGTGGCCACTTCCAAGTCTCGGAATCACTATCTACATATGTTTTGCGTCTTAGAGCCCATCAGATTTCTTCTAGATATGAGCCCTAGTCGCCTGAGAAATGTCTCCCATACGGTATTCGCCGAACATTCATAATCGAATAAAAACGTTGATCTTCGGATTGACAGTGTCGTTCTGACATCAGAAAATTTCATCGAATATACCCTCTAACAGTCCTTCGTGTAGATTCTTGCAATATTCTGGACTCTTGAAATTATCTAGAGTATCGCGTTGTAAGCGTTTTATTTTTAACGATCCACTTTATAACTGTTTATTGAATGACTACTAATAAAGAATAAATGACTCTAGCTCAGTTAAATGTTACATTCAATTAGTCTTTTCTAAAAGGATAGTTCTTGAACACTCAATGCAACATTACTTCTGCCAAACTATAATCCTAGATTGTATTGATTGACTTGATACGACTAGCATCAATTCGAAAAATGGTTCAATTATTTTTTCCGTTTTCATAGAATCGTCGACTCCTCCTGTACAAACTCGTTCATCATCTCGTTTAAAACAAAAATATAATCCTATCAATGATAATAACTCCTCATCAAGTACCAGTAATCAGGATTCATCTATTGATAAGCGTTCGGCAACGTTAAAACGTAATTTAAGTACTGAACTAATTACAACACAAACATCCGATCGTTCAACAACGACCATCGATGAAATACCGATTGGTGAATATAAATACCTTTATTCTTCATTGTCTTCTTCCAAACAATATCAAACCAACGAATGTCAAACATGTGATGATATAATTGAAGTTTATCATCAATCAACTCAAACGAATTGTTTAATTAAATCAGATAAATCAACTTATACAGATTTTATTGATCAACCATTATGTGAAAATAGTACTCAAACTATACGTAAAGAAGAACAAGAAACTCAAACAACAGATCTTAATTGTCCAAATGATTCTCAAGTTTATTTATATAATTTGAAAACAAGTCATACCCAATTTGATGGAATATCTGATCGATGTTCAATATCATCATCGTCATCGTCATCGCCAACATTTTCACCTGTTAATATGTATGATCAACAAGCAAAACTTTCATCGCCCTATATAGATTTTTCGTTAACAAATAGTAATAATGATCGTTTACAATTATTTCAAACATTAATTCATACAGAAGAACATCCAAATGGTGGTGCAAGTTTGATACGTACATATTATAATGAGTTTTTACGTCTATCAAATGAAAATGCAAATTTATTTGTTAATTATTTCTTTAATCTTGTCTATGGTGAAGTAAATCAACGTGCAAAATATTCGATTGGTGTGTTACATGATGGTGCAAGATATTTACCTGATCTAGTTGATTATTTCAGTTTATCGTATCCGAAAATGATTGTTAAAACATCAAATATAATTAATTCAAAAGAAGTTTTAACAACAACTATGGGAGAATATAGAAATCATGTTGTACAGACATATTCAAATGGCACATTTCGTTATGGACCATTGATGAGTATATCATTAGTTGGAAAAGTTTCTGCTAAAGAAGAATGTGGTACGTAATATTTCACGTGATCTCAACGAAGTATTGTAAACACTATCGAAACGAGATATTCCCGTACGATTGATGATTAGATATGTTTGTGTTTCATTCAATATTCGATAAACGTTAACCATCTACATTTGAAATCATTGTATATACTCCCTAGATTACATCCCTTGTTTAGATAGTGTCACGTTATAATAATAGATGAGACTACTATCAAACTGTGCCTCCCGATAAATCAATCAAATCATGATGAAAAACAATGTGCAGGATTGAGAAACGATTTTAAAAGTAGTTACGTCACAGCTAAGATTCTTTTCCTAGATGTAATATGACGAATATTTTCTTTTCTGTTTCACTAATTAATTGATTTGATTATATAGGTGATTATTTTCCGACATTTATTGATAAATTAGAAGAAAATCCATTTTTGCAACATATCATGCCATGGGGACCATTGTCATCAGTTAAAATGAAATGTCGAACAGAGTCAAATGATGGACCAATTTTATGGGTTCGACCAGGTGAACAATATGTTCCAACGGCTGATCATAAAATATGTCATCCAAAAAAACGCATGGCAAATGAATTGAGAAATTTAACATTTACCGGACGTGGAACTGATCCACGAGAAGTATTAGTTGAAGATCGAACGAAAGCACATAGTGATCATTGTGATGGATCTGGTGTTGAAACAACAGCTGCAGTTGGAATTTTAAAAGCTGTACATTGTGGAACACCGTTAGTTTTCTTTTTTTAGAAAAGAAATTCACGTGATCGTTGGCATGTTTTCGTTCTATTTTAAGTGCAACTATTAATCGAATGGTTAAAGATGTTGTTTGCTTTCATGCTGAAGATTTTGAAAAAGTTGTAGAAAAATTAAAAATTGATCTGTATGAACCACCGACATCTCAAGTAAGTTAAAAGATTCTTTCTTTTTCTTATTAAGCTAAATCCATGGATTGATGATAGTTAACTCTTTCAAATCTAGAATATTACTATGAAAGTTTACATTTACATTTAATTCACATATCTACATTTAAATTCGATTAAGATATAAGTCAGTTTCATTTGATTGGTGTGATTTCATAAAATTTGCTCTATAATCTCGTTCGATGGGTACTAATGTAATAGAATATATATATAAGGTCAAAGTACGAATGTAAGATGATTATATGATTCATGCTATTTGCTTTTTTATTAATTTTCATTCTGTATTATAAAAGTTTGAAAAGTTTACGTTGTGTATTATCAAAAGTTAGAAGTTTGTGTAAATCATACTTAGAAGAAATCTTGTTTTAAATCAATTATCAATGATGAAACATATGTTCATAATAAGAGAATGAGAATGACATTTATTGGATGATAACAGCTACTTTCATTTTCTATGACTTCTCATTAAACACATCATAGCTGAACTACAATTTATGCTTGAATTGATTCATAGATGTAACAGCTATGATCATGATTTGACTTTGAACTCGTCGTATAATAAACGTTCCAATAATCATATATTCTAATTTTCCATTCATTATGTAAATGTTTGAATAGCACACATGACCTCCGTCTTCTGGTAAATATAATTAAATTAGATGCAACAAGTGACGTGCATAAATCATAGATAACATAATCCTTTTTTGTATTTCAAAGCACAAACTATAAACTTAAATACCGAAGTGTCTCAGTAAATCGAGGTGTATGATTCGTTGTAGCATTTTATTTCTAGTATATTTAGTTTTGAGTAATGTTTTCTTGTTTTTTGAAATCATTTTCTTTTTAATCTTTGAAAACATAATTTGAGTTACGATTCAGTTGTTTATTTGATTAGATCTAATTTTTAATCGAACAAATAAAATATTTTTGTTTTCTATTGTAATGTATTCTTGTTATATTCACTCATAAAATTGATCAAATTTAATACGTGCTGATTTCAAGGATGATTTCTTAGTACAAACTTTTACTACTTGTAACATTTATTGTCGTTCCATTATCAATAGATGTAAGAAAGAGAGAAAAAGTTGAACGATTTCTTCGAAAGTACTCGGCAAATAAAAACGATTATAT
Organism: Rotaria macrura; assembly: GCA_900239685.1. Taxonomy (NCBI): domain Eukaryota; kingdom Metazoa; phylum Rotifera; class Eurotatoria; order Philodinida; family Philodinidae; genus Rotaria; species Rotaria macrura. The sequence goes on from OENT01000047.1 coordinate 23,664, forward strand.
CACCGAAAACGTTTCATGATTCGATGGCAATATATTGCTCGGAGTACTCTTGATAACTGAAGTCTTCGTTTCTGCATTAACGTCACTATGACTAGGGACCGCTAGCTTCGTCTCGTGTCTCATAGTCATCACATAAAAAGAAACGGAAAAAAATATTTTCTATCCTCAAGACTACCATCCAATAACCATGAAGAAATCTCCTTGAGATTATCAAAGTACGACTTGACTGCTGTAGCCTACAATCATTCTGACAAAGAAAAACATGAATCCTTATTTCAAAATATTGCATAACATGAATGTATCTCTTCACTGTCAGCAACAAACTTACTGCATTGATTGTAAACGGAGGCCTTCCGAATCAGTAGGCTAGGACAACATAATCTCTTCTAATTTTCGTATCGTGTTCATGTGAAAAGTCGGAGATTTCAATAAAAGGAAAACATCAATACTTCTCATATAATAGATGTTTGTGTGTGAAAATGTCAATTAGTCAATGTGTACGCACTTTTGCATTCCGTTCACGTTTGAACCTTATCCGAAGGTCATGCTTATTGAAATGTACTTCATACATGACTAGTAAATGTAAAATAAGTAATCGTGTTATTTTTGATTTATTTTCAAGTGTCTACAATGGTGTGATGAAGGTAAATTGAATCAATTACGACGCGATGGTATTCGTTATGTTCGTCTACCGTTATATGATAATGTAACTAAAATAAATCCATTATTCTTTTCATTCATATAATATCATGTATTCTTTTGTTTTCTAAATAGGATATTTATTTTATTCCACGAAATGTCGTTCATCAATTTCGTACATTATCAGCAGTATCATCAATAGCGTGGCATGTTCGGCTGAAACATTACTATCCTACCGAATTACCAGATGATGAATATACTCCTCTCTATAGTCCAATATCTGATACATAGAGATGAATGTTATTATTTTATTTTTTATTATATTCAATCATTTTGAACAGTTTTCACTTGCAAATCTCAAAAAAAATCGAAGGAGAAATCTTTCTTTTACGGATTTATGTATAAAATATTCATGTAAAAAATTTTCAAAAGAAACTTTTTTTTTTCTTTGGCTGTCTATTCATCGCGCAATTTTTTTAAATTATGTTTGCTGCGTTTACAAATTGAGCAATGACGAATGTTTATTAAATGCTTGTTTGTTTTTGTTTTCTTTTCTTTTTCTTAGACGTATGTGTAATTGTTTTTGTCGTCTGTTCACAAAAAAAAACAACTACTATTTATCATTTTGTTTTGTGCTCGTTTGTCAGTTTTTTTTTCTACGTTGACAAACGAGATTAAAATATTAAAAAAAAAACAAACAATGAAAACTGCAAAAAAAATTGCATGTTTTTCTATTCGTCTTGTGACAATTTTGGTGTACAAACAATTTTTAGATCTTTTCTAGGAATAATAAGTAACGAAATGCCGAATGAAGGACAACGATTTAGTTCATTACGGTAAGATTCATGGAAATATTCAATGATATGAAATAGAATGGACTTGTTTGTTTGATTTTCTTATTGGTTTTTCGCTTTTCTATTTGATTTAGAATGGATATTGAGAGTGTATTAAGACCATTTGATGATGAACGACAATATTTACGTAAGTCAAGAAATTTCGAAATGGAAGTTACAATAATACTTATGAGGAATATTGAACATTTCCATCGATTGATATGATTGCACTCACTGATGTTTAGTATAAGAGAAAAAAACACACGAAAATTCAATCAATCTCGATATGACATTACGAGAAGATATTCAGTCATATTTATACAAACTCAATAGAATACTCTATAAATATGAGAGTAGTCATGGCCATTTGTTATTTTTATGTCTGAATAGAATAATACGCCAATTCAAGCGCTGGAATTGATTATATTCCGGAAATTAAAAATCATCGTCAATAGTTCTTGCTTGACTAATGACTTTCATTCATCAATGAGTACGGAACATCTGATATCGTCTCGAAAACCTAAACAAGATTATGTTAACAGCGGCGATAGATTATATATTGCATTGCTTACTAAAGAAAGCAATGATGGACCTTATGTCTAAAAAATCATATAAACAAATGTAAAGAGTGATATGTTCTTGTAGTAAGATTGATGACCTAATCAGAATATTGACAACAGATATGTGCACACAAATTCTATTAGTTTCTATGCTCATAACCTTTTTGTGTTTCTGACCTAGACAAATTTGAAATAAATATTCACTAATACAAAAGATAACTGGAAAATTTTCTTATTAAGTTTGTCGACAGATTTCACTCGCATACATTTCGTTTTCTCTCTCTCTCATAAATTTCCCATGTAATCAATAAGACACACTACAACTGACGATCGCAATCATAGATCATGTTAATGTGCATATCTATGTTTTTTAATTTTTACATGAAACCATTGTTTTACACAGGATTCTAAAAGTGTTGATCGAACGAATAGTACTCATTTAAGTAGTCTCTGGAGTATCGGACTCATCGAAGAATACAGAAATACCTGTCTGAAGGGTTTTAAAATATGTTCGGATTTGACAGACTCAATAGGTGCATATGTGACAGCAACTCGTACCAAAAGTTGAACTAGGTCATCAACTCGAAGTTCTCACACATCGCTTCGTTGGATTTTGGCTACGAGGACGATGACAACTTAATTTCTTGTCGATTAATACAACTAGTTCTATTTCATACAGTTGAAGATCTTTAGATGAGTGTGTTGTTAAGACGAGTCGTGTTCGTCTATTAATTCAACGATATTATTTGGATTTAATTTAATACACATTGCAACTAAGGAAACTTTTTAAAATTATTTACTATCAGACGATGGCAAATTTGTACTATACGAATTGATTAGTGCCATCATTTTTGATCTGACAACATACACAATTAACGCTCTACAATAATAATAAATAATACGTACACGTCTAGACTGATAAGAAAATGTACTCACAACTCACGGTTGACAGAAAAATTCATCTACTGATAAGTTGTGAAGATTCGTCGAAAAACTCTATGATTCGATGAATTTTGATTATCTATACTTAAATTTAATAAAAGAAAAAAAAAAGAACCTAAAATTTTCTTATTTAGAACAACTTCGCAAATCATTCGCTATTCAACCTATTCTACTTCATTTATTTGATTTATTAAATGCTGATGATTATCGTCTATTATTTTCTTTAATAAATCGAAAAAAATTCGATTGTAAATGTTTAGAAACATTTAGTCAATTATGTATGCAACGTTACTTAGAAATCGATGATGTATTTTTTTCTGAAAATACTTTACATAGTAAATTCAAAATAGAATCAAATAAAAAATCAATATTTGATACCTATATGAACTATTTGAAGGAAAATTTCAAGAAACATTTTTCGATTCATTACTTTCATGCTATTATTTATGAATTAGAACAATTGAATCGTTATAAAATTGAACAAATATCAGGACAATTAAAGAAAAATAATGAAATAATTCAAAAGATTTTCTTATTATTCAATAAAAATGTTCCATATTATGATGATTCAATCATACATTTAAGTTCAACACCAGCACAACCAATATATCTTAATTATAAACCTATACATATGATTTATTTACATACAAATGTCCTAATAAAAAATGATCATAATTTACAATTACCATTACAAGGTATAACAAATGTATTTGTGTCCGATTTAATCAATGTCAAAATGATTAATATACTCGATGAAAGAACAAATAAAGTTTATGATATTCCAACCAAATGGCTTTTCTTTTCGAAATCTTGTGATAGAAATGTTATTTTACCATTGAAACTACGTGTACTTATTATTGATTCGTTTACAGGAAAACGTCATTATGGTCTAATTGGTGAAGAACCAGCGAAAAGTAATAATTATCGTTGTTTAGTATTTTTTACTGATGATAAAACAAATATATCGGCTCATTATTATTCATCATCGGACATTCATGTTTGTCTTGATCAAACATATGAATATGACAATAAACTACTTAATTGTTATTTCAAATCCTATCCTGAACGTATGATGTTACGTGCTAAGGAAGGCACTATGGTTAAAATAAGAAATATATTTTCAACAAATAAGACTTTATTCCTACAAGCTATTGTTATGGAGATTGATTGTTCAATGATGTTAATCGAATTAAGTCAGACGAAGCAACGCATGTGGATTTATCGTGGTTCAACATTAATCGAACAAATGAATAATTATTATTCAACACAAAATCGAATTGATAATAATCGATTTAGTAAACATTCAGCTAGACAACATTTATCAGCAAGAAGATCGAATGCTCCTGAAATTGTTTGTCTCAATGATGAAATGAAAACGAAAAATGTGCGAAGTGCTGAACCAGAAATACATGGAACAAGTTAGTTTTGAACCAACGAGAAACAATTTCCCTAGTCTAGTTTTTGTTAAAACAAAAAACAAGAGGCTATTGATCATCGTGCAGCCTTGTCTGGTTTTCTGAGAAATCTTGGACATAGATCTACTGTGAAAAACAAATATTGCTTGATGTCAATTATGTTCATCGAGTTGCACATGGAAGAAACTAATTATGGGTTGATTGCTTTTCACAATTCCATGGGCAGTAGAAATTCTATATTGTCATGATTTTTAACGCTAGTCATTATCATTACGGAATGAGATTATAAAAATTGATGGAATGCATACAATTTTATTTTCTACAAGTTTTGTTTTATCTTCACTAATTAAACATGAGCGGCAAGTAATGTGAACAAATACCTGTGAAAATAGTATCATAGATATTAGTTAGCTGTCATCTAAATAATTAATAGTGATGTTAAAACACGCACAATAGAAATTTTAAACATGCGTAGTTTATCAATGGTATCATTCATAAATTCGTTATTATTCCACAGAGAATAGTCACTAATATTATTCATAGAAAATATCATAATTATAGAATAGTAATGTACAGTGTGAAACTTCGGAAATAATCTAATCATTTTATTCTTTTCTCTTCAATCTCATTTGAAATGGAATAATCATCATCATCATCAGATAGACTCATGATTGTGATTGTTCGAATGACTCGATTTAGTCGTTCTAATGTGTTCATATATTCTGACATAGTTACATCTGAACACAGTTCATTTTGGATCCATGTCGATTTCCAAATAGTCTAACTACTTCTCTAGTGAAAACACGAAGATGAAATTTCGTTTATTGCAATATTTGATAGAGAACTATGAAATAATTCTGATTTTGCTATGTTCAAAAACAAAAAGAACAAACTAAACATATATATTCAAACTAGAATAGTGTACTAACTGGTAGATTCGGATGTTTCTACTGAAGTTTCATCGTAGTTATTAAGTACTATTCCATAGATGATAGTCTAAAATAACGTGTTGGGAAATAGTGTGATATTCTCATTCTGATTCATGAACAAATGGGAATAGCAAGTTCTAGAATAGATTTATCAAATTTAACTATGGCTCATTGAGGAGAAACCGGACTTCCTGTATTTCACAAATGATTAATGTGATCTTAAAATAGGGAGGGCAATGCACTTAATATCCTCTAATACACAAGTTGATAATTCAGTTGAAAATCAACAGTTAAAAGTCAAATTTAATCTGATCTTTCGAATTAGAGCAGTAAAAATTCAAAAAAATATTCATGTTTTATGCTTTGAAAGATAGAAGAAAAAAACGAACTAAGAGTTTTTTTAGAAGAATCATCGATGTATTCGAATTTCTTCACGCCGAAGATCTTTGATGGAGTTTTACACAAAAAATAATAAAGTTTGAAAACAAATAAATTTACTTTTTTTCCTCATACAACATTTCCATACGATTACAAATTCTTAATCCGGATTGGGATCTTTTCTATTCTAAACAATTGTCGAAGTATACGCAAATCTTTTTTACTAAGGCATTCTTAGTATTGACATTTGAAAATAGAATATTTCATCAATCTTCAAGTCTTGACTTAGAACTCAGTCAATATCGTCCGAATGATTCAGATTTATTTGATATTGTGTGCCTTGCATCATGATGCCATAAGTCATGAACGTTGAATCTGATTAAATCTTAACTATACCAATATGATGTAGTGGATTGTTCATGAATATCAAGGATATATGTATATGCCAATATGTTTAGAACCTGCAAAACGAGTACGACTATCGTGTGAACAACAATTACAGAAAGTTTCATATCCACAAACGGAACCTCCTACACTTCGTTTACATGAACAAAACAATAGTTCAACAATAATATCGTCTAAAAATCATATCACATCAGTACAATTACGTTCTACACATGTACGTTTACTTGTTTTTAAGTAGAATGACAATTTTATTTAATCGATTTATTGTTTTATTTGTATATTTTAATAGTCACATACGAATCCAAGAGTTATAATAAATCCATTATTTCTTGAATTAGCTGAAAGTTTTCTTTTACATTATTCGAAAGATTTCATTCCACATTATTGTTCAAATAAATGTGTTATGCATGCAGAAAAATATTTTCATCAATTACCAAGAACAATGAATCCATTTTTGAAACCTATTGCATGTCAATGGACCATACTTGAGACATTACGAGTAAGAAAAGCGAATGATATTCGTGTTAAAAATTCACGTGTGATATTTATTTATTGTACACCATGTTTGTATTATCGAATTATTATTATATTTCTATATAATAAACATATATAACATATTCTAGGTGGAAAGAAACTATCAAGCGAATCTCAAGTTGATGCATATCTTCATTTAACAGGGTCGAAACTAACAATTGAACTTTTTGTGTTCGATTCTTCAGTTAACATCAGGCAATTTTATTCTTCTGATGGTCGAATTATTAGTGCCGATATATCAGATGGACAAGAAAATGTGCCCATATCAGCTGTTAATGAAGTTGATAATGATGTACCAACTCCACTAACGTATCGTGTTGAACGTACACCAGTTGAAGGTGTCAATATGATTATTAATGAACCAACAATGACATGTTGCACATGTACAGACGGTTGTCGAATAAGAACTAATTGTGCTTGTAAGTTTTACTTATCTTGAACAAATTTATATACGTATATAAATATGTGATAAAAACAAAACGAAAGATATTTATTGTTTCTACTCCATCAACAATTTTATTTTACGTCAGTTGATGATAAGTTACGAAGTAATATCAAACTAATAGCACCCTATTATCGTGATTGAAATAAGTCAGATATCATCAACTTAGTAGTTGTTACTAATCACAATGTTTTCACTGCATTCTATCTAATTTTGAAAAAATATTGATTGTTCATATTTTTTATTTATTATTGTAAACTCTGATGTGTTGCTAATTACAAAGAACACCTTTCTAGTGTATGGTATTCGCTTGTATGCTAACCAGGTTTCTAGACGAAGACACGTACATTTAGAGTTGTACGTCGGCTATTTAGCACTGCTTTTATGGATAGAGTATATTACTCCCCAATCTAAGAACACAACATAATCTTGATCGCTAACCTTTTCAAAATAGTTACTGTTAGACTAGCCGAATCTTTCACGTTTCAAAGTCTTAGAATTTACCTTTTTCCATGAATTTAAATTGTATATGGATGGAAAAATGAAAAGTTCTTGCTGATAATTTTATAGATATATTTTCCTTATCAATTTCTTCGATTATTGCAAGAGGCAAACCTATTTCAAGTTACCACCTACTCTAACAAAAACTACATAAAAAATATCTAACATGATGGCTTCATATAAGACTGAGTTCATCTTCTTGTTATTTAACTACTGTCCTTGTCAACTTATGCAATAAGAATTTCTTCCGTCAGTGAATCTTAATAGAAACGAAATATTTGTCATCTATGAGTTTCATGATTTCAGAAAAATTTGTCGATCAAAAAATGATCGAGAATATTAAAATAAAATTTCTCAATTACAGCAGATGAACGAGTGCCATCTAGTGTCATTGTAGCATTTGTTCGTCGAATTTTGCGTGACTATAACATCGATCGAATTAGTTTTATTTTGATTCAAAATTTGTACTAGATTGAGCATATTTCGAAATTACTACTTTTGCACGATGCAACCAACTATTTCAGAATTTCAATTAACGTTTTATGTATAATTAATTAGGTTGGCTACGTACATTACGTTGTGCTGAATTAGCTGGCGATGAACGTGTTAAACTCATGAAAGCAAAAAATAAAGGTCAAGCTGAAATTCTCTATCAACTTGGCTATGGTTTTCGACGTTTGCATAAAAATGTTCCTGGTGGTATTTACGAATGTAATAGTAAATGTTCTTGTCAAAAAGAAACATGCTCGAATCGAGTTGTTCAAAATGGTGTTATTGTACAACTTCAGGTAAATAACTCAACTAGTGAAGGATGATCTCATCGAATAAGATGAATATCATCTGTTGGATCCCAAGTATCTTCCATTTTGTAGAGCAATTCATGGCGTATCTGATCCAAAAGTAGGAAATAGTTGTGTGCATAAAAAATGTAAGGTTCTTAGACAAGCATGTACATGCGAATCAACTAACAATCTATATAGAATGGCCTCGAAAGACATCTCAATAGAATTTCAATCAGATTTCATCCTAGTATAACGAGAACTCTACCGTTGTTACTAGGTCCTGTTTCGTGTGACCCTGACGAGACAATTAAAAATCGAATCGTTATAGAGCACTTGAATAAGAGTACAAAGATAATGCTATTTCGAAAGAAAAGATTTCAAGTGACTTCTTTTAAAATCTCTCTCTGGGAGTTTGAAAGTAAAATGTTTACGTTGGCAATTTTTCAAACATTCATACATGTCTAATGATGAGGTGAGATGCGATTTGTATGAATAGATGTAACTTCACGTACTCGAAATAAATCTATCTCAAGGTTTCTTGTACTTTGTTTTACTCCAGCCAACAAATAGTAGTTGACACTTTTTTACGATTTTGACTATGCTCTGCATGAACTTGCAGAATAGTCTGTTAGCATATTAATACAGCTTGATATTACATGATTTTGTAAGAGAGAGTTAACTTATTGAATATCTTCTCATTACGGACATGTATTAAACGATCGAAAATTTCATATAAAGGGAAAATTACAGAATGTAATAAGCATGCTAACATATCAGTCATAACAAAAATTCGGGTCCATGTATTATTTGGTTTACGTCATTGAAGGCAGAACAAAACTCTATCGATACAAGTAGAAAGTAAAGTTTCTCATTGGCTGGCATACAGATGAGCTGAGATTTTATATATATATTCATACCATTCAAATTTACTGTAGTATCTGATACTCAACACACGACAGCTCTAAATAAAAAACAAAGATAGAACACCATTGCCATTTTGTAACTACTGAATATTTTCTATTTCCAAAGTTATCCGACTAGATCAAATAGTTAGCGACAAGGTTACTTTGGATATGTTGTTCTTATAAAACTTGCGTTATGTTTTTATAGCTATTCAAAACTGTTGGTCGAGGATGGGGTGTACGAACATTGCATGATCTGCCATTAGGAACATTTATTAGTATTTATTCAGGTGAAATATTTACTAGTGAACAAGCCGATGAAAGAGGCAAATTAATTGGTGATGAATATCAAGCGGATTTAGATTTTTTCGAGGTAAATATATTAGTTGAAATAAAATTTTAATCATTCATTTATCTATTTGCTTGAGTAATTTTTAAAAGAATATCAACAACGATTCAGAAGAAGACGATAATGAACATAGTGATATTCATTCTGATTCCGATAATAACGAAGATGAAGAAAATAGAATGCCTTCATCAAATACTGAGCCAAGTAAATATTTATCATATTACATAGTTACTTTACGGAAAGAAAAGAGCGTTCTTGTTTTTCAAATAAACATCGTTCATTCATGTTTGTGTTTAGAAATTTTGCGCTCACGTGAATCACACGATAAAAAAGATCGAACTAAATCATCGAAACCAAAATCTGATAAAATCAAAAAGAATTCTATATTAAATCGAACCGTATTCCCTGATTATGATGGTGTTGTTTATACACTTGATGCAAAATTAGTTGGCAATATAGGAAGATATTTTAATCATTCATGTTCACCAAATATTGCCGTACAAAATGTTTTTGTTGATGTAAGTTAATGATTGAAGCTGCTGTTGTTATAAATAAATCGTATTCTATTTCTAGACACATGATATTCATTTTCCATGGATTGGATTTTTCACTACAAAAACAATTCGAGCTGGCACAGAATTAAGGTATGACAGACACAAAGAAAGAATGAACAATAAAGTTTGATTTGTTTCGTTTTATTTTTAGCTGGGATTATAATTATACTGTTGGTGAAATAGCTGGTCGTCGTATGGATTGTAATTGTGGATCGTCTGAATGTCGTGGTCGAGTTCTTTGATCATCGATCATAAATAAAACAACAATTTTTTATCGATGAGAATCTATCATTATTTTCTTGTCATCTCAAGAAAAAGAAATTCGATCCATACGTAAAATGTTTTTGTGTTGTTGATAGATCTATTGATGTTGCTTGTTAGTGTCAATCTTTCCTGTTAAATGAATTATTTTTCTAATTCAAAACAAAAAAAGAAATAAATGTTATATTTGATAGAAAAGTCAACTCATACTATTTTCTGAAAATAAGAGAATCCATAGAAGAACTGTGAAATATCGATAAAGATTTTAACGAACTTTCAGAATAGGATTTTGCAGGATCGATACAAATTTATACACTGCAAAGTAATTTAGATAAATGACAATCATAACAGAATATTGCTACCGATATTATATTCGAGTGATGATTATATCAAATATTTTATTCAACGCGAGTCATTGGAGATCAACATTCTGCCATCGATTGTATTGGCTCGTCGAATAGTTAGTTAAGTGAGACTTGAGCAATTCACATGCTCACCAATATTCATTTGAACAATTTGAATGCCAAATATCTTATTCATTCTGTTCTATATGCGCCTACATGAGAAATTCGAACAACTCATTCAAGGATTATTTATCAGAGTGTGAGCGGTTAGAATAATACTCTTACTCATGAATGCATTTAATAGAAAAAAAACAATCATAAATTTGAGTTTTATACAAATAATAGAAAAAAGAACTTCTCTTGTTTGAGTAGACAGAGAAACGATTGCCAGTTGAAGTTTTTAATTCGAGTGAAAAAGTATGCAAGACAACAAGATATTATCATTAATACATATACTGTATCATGAAAATGTTCGAATTTTAATTTTGCAATTATCTACAGCTGTAGCTAAGAACACGAAAAACTAAGTACATGCGACAACTCAATAATTTACTGAGAATCTGCATACTTCTAAGTAGTAGATGTTGTAAAAATCTCGGTATTGATTAACACGTCAAATGATTCATGAGCTTCCCATAGAAACGTAATGATCAAAACTGCAGCTTCACTAAACATTTCGCAGGTTTCTCTGTTTGATTTAGGTTGGTCAATATCAGAAATATGAAATGAGACTCCCCATTTTTTAAGACTATTGAACGAATGTTGAATCAATGTCAACTTGCGACTGATCAATAAAGTACCTAATATTATCAAGAACTCTTTCACTATGTTACACAACGATTGATTTTTTTTCTTATTTGCGATGGTGATTCTTGAATAAAGGATAAATGTAAACAGTATATGTCGTTTTCTTTTTTTTTCGTTCTTTTCTCTTTTTTTAATAATGGAATAATGTAATGCTTCATAAAACAACAGTAGTTCATCTGTATACATAGAAACCGATTGTTATGAAGTTTGGAGGTAGTAATGAGATCGTTTGTTATTTGTTCTTTTTCTTTTACTTTGTTCTCATAGATTCAGTTTTACCCATGGTAAAAGTGGTGGAAACAGAAAGAAACTGTTGACGGGGAGCATAGCGTGTCTATTTATATATCTATATATTGCATTAAATATACAAAAGTGAAAAAGAAAGATTTTTTTTTACTTTTTCGCTCGCAGTCGTCGTCGTAACTTGCTCTCTCACTCAATACATTCTTTCATTTTCTTTTTTTCTCTCTCTTCTTCGGCATCGTCTGGTCGTCGACTAAGAAGAAAACATTGAAAACTTTCAATTCGTATAGACTGTCAGTACTAAAGTTGATACATTCATCATAACAACAGCTGTTTTTATTTGTTTCTGATAAACAAAAAACATGGCTGAGGATCTCGAATTAAATGATCCTCGGATCTATTTTGTTGCTGATTATACTCTCAAAACTCTGAAATTAAAATCGGATAAATTTGCTAAAATGTATGGTAGCGAAGAGAATAAAATTCTGATACATGAATTTTTCGATAAAGCTGATTCACCAATACTTATTATACAATATACAGCAGCTGGTTCATTGCAACCAACTGTATCGTTTCCAAATGTATTAAAAAACAAATCATGTTATTTTATTAAAAAACGTCGTGAAAATATTGCACGAGATGCTGTCCTACGAGAAGTTATTATGTATGGTGATTTATCAACATCACCAGTCGATCAATTATCAGCGATGATTGATGAAGTATGATCATTATTTGATTTTGCTTTTTAATTCTTTACAAAATCAATATGCATATATATATATATATATATATATATATCTTGCTTATTTAGCTATTGATTCCTCTTCTTCAAAATCCATCGAACAACGAAGCATGGCCAAAAGTACTTTCACAAGATATTCTTCGACATGCATTGGGTATTAAAAATAAAGTACACATCTTGAATGGACAAATGAAAGGTTCGTTCATTTTTAATTCTTTATTTCATATTCGCTTGATTTAATCAAAATCTATTGGTTGCCAAGCAATTATATAATAACTGCAGACGTATTGTAAAAATAGAAGAAACAGAAAAAAACGAGTTTTCAAGTAATTTTTTATTTCTGTAACTAAGATTAATGAATACAATACGTTTCCTAGCAACAAAGAGTAAAACTCTAATATTCTGATCCATGTCAATTTTGATACAATAATAAGTTTTCAAACAGAGTGGAGAAAATATGAGTAAATTACTCTTAGTGAAGTATAACTTTTTTAATACTCATAAAAATTTGAACCATCGATATTTGTCTTCAAGAGTTTCTGAACAATCGATGCTCTTATGAAACTTTATGTATATTTGCTTCAGCGCGTTGTTATAGGACAATATGAACGCGCGAAGTTTATTTTCCAAAAAGAAGAAAATACTATACGAACTTCAATATGTCTTGAGATTAAATGACTGTATCATACGTATCTTGAATTAGAAGATATTGAAAAATACTTTTGCCTAAGTATTTTCGAATCTTGAAGAAAGAACTGAAATTTCGTTTTATAGGAAAAACACTGCTACCAGTTCCTGCTGGTGCTGAACGTGTAACGGATGATGCTGTACAAGGACAACAGGACAATGGTCACGCGCCCGCAGTTGACAGTAGTTTACTACATGCCATTGAGTCTGTTGTTATTGAATGGTCACATCAAGTTCAAGATGTATTAAAGAAAGATTCGTCACAAGCATTACTCGATGGTGGTAGTCCATTACCAATTGTTGAAGTAGAATTCTGGCGATCACGATACAATAATTTATTGAATATTCACGAACAAGTAAACATTGAATTCTTTTTTGAAGTGTAAACTAAGAAAAATATTTTTCTCACATGTCTATTCTTAGTTGAATGATGCACGAGTAAAAAAAATGGCTGAACTATTACGAAAAACGAATTCAAGTTATTTTCCAGCTTTTGAAACGTTACTACAGGATGTTAGTGATGCCCTAGACGAAGCTAAAGAAATCGATATTTATCTTAAACCAGTTGCACAACATTTCGATGGCATTGAAACAACGGATTTCGGTGAAACTGCACCCGTCTATGGACCTATGTTTCATACGCTTTGTCTCATGTGGGCAAACTGTAAAGCATATCGACGTCCAGCACGTATTATTGTTCTATTACAAGAATTGAATAATCTGATTATGAAACAAGTATGATATATGCTTAAAATCGAATAGAATTCATTTCTATTTTATTCTTAATTTTAGGCATCAGAATTCATGGAACCAATCGATTTATTTAAAGGTGAACCTGATGAATCCATGGAAAAAATCAATCAAACAGTTCGATCATTGGAAGCCTATCAATCAGCATATGCAGAATATAAATCGAATATGAAAAATTATTTTAAGAATGGTGAAATAGTTAAAGAATTTGATTTCGCTCCAAAATTGGTCTTCGCCAAATGGGAAAAATTTATGGAACGTGTACGAATCATTCAAGATTTATTTCAAACAGCTGCTGAATTTCTTCGTTTAGAAAAAGTTGAAATCGGAGGTAAATATAAAAACTCTTACAACATAAATTCCTATGTTCATGAATCAATTAATAATTCGAGACAGTGAAAAATACATTATGAAAATTGTAAAACCAGTTCATTATTTGCGTTTTCTCGAAATGACTATATGGTAATAGTTTACACTATCGATTCGAAACCCAAAAAGACAAAATGATTAATTGTATTCCTATCCAAAAAAAGCGACATTTGTTTAGTGTTGTTGATCAATAGAAAATAGTTTCACTACCGATGTAACGCAAAAGCGAACATGAAATTTCAGCCCATACATAGTACTCTGAAAAACTTGATAGTTAAAATTTGATCTTGAAACATAAATTTTACAGCCTATTAGAAAATTCAAGAACTATACGAATTTTCGATGCAGGAAGTTACATTTGTACGCTAGTAAATCTATTTGCAAAACAATAGCAGCAGGAGTTTTTTCGTTGGCTTAATGTCGATGGGACAAATGTACAAGCAGAAAAATCATGTTATCAATAAATGAGACGTTCAACAATGAATCTAAAAGATACGAATCTCTTATCGCTGCATTTTCAGAATGATAAGATACATGCTAATTATCCAGGATTTGAAATAAAAAATCTCCAGAAAATAATTTGGATCCAATTGAAAATTTTACCATAGTTCAAGTTCATACCATAGAATCTATCTGACAGTATTTACATTTCTATTTTATTCTAGAGAAATAAATTCTTAGAGAATCCATTCCGAAAAAGACCTTGTCTGAATAATCAAAATTAAATAAAAGTAAAACATGTTGTACTTCACTTGATCTGTTCTGTAGAAGAACTAAACTTTATAGTTCTATCTGAACATACAATTAAATCGAACATGTTTAGATTTTTATCCAATAAGCAACGCTCTGAGAACATTGTTTTCAGCTTATAAAATAATGAATGCTTTCGAGGAGATTGCCGACCAGAAGCTTCGTTTTGTTTTAACATATTTGATTGAATATTTTTAGGTGTCAAAGGCAAAACACTCAGTTCACTCGTTTTAAATATTTTCGAACAATTTAAAGATGAATTCGAGAAAATGAGTAACAAAAAATATGATCCATTGGATCCGGCATGTCTTGTATGTTAAGTCTTCTATGAAGTAAAATACTTATTTAATCTATTGTTGTTTTTCATTAGGAATTTCTGGATGATATAGCATATTTCAAGCATTTTCTTAAAGATATGGAACTTAAATTAGCTTCGATCATTAATCAAGCATTTGACGATTCAAATAGTCTTGCCAGTCAGTTCAAATTGGTTTCAATGCTTGGTTCCTTGCTTGAAAGACCAACAATTCATGATGCATTCGTACGAAATTATGCTCGTTTAACACTTCTGGTTGAACAAGAAGTCGATAATTGTCATGAAATTTACGAACGACAAATGGCGTATCGAAAGGAGCATGGCACCATTGAATTACATCGAAATAAACCACCAATAGCAGGCTCGATAGAATGGTAAGAATGATATTTTGTTTGAGAAGAAAATTCAATAAAAAATCGTTTTTTTCATCTAGGGTCGATGAAATGAAAGATCGTATCAAAGATCCATTAGAATCATTCACAAAACTTGATTATGCGTAAGTTTTGTTTGGTATAATTTTTCTCAGAAATTACACAACTGAAGTTTGACGTTTGTTTGTGTTTTAGTGCTAAAGATACTGATGGTGGAAAACGCGTCGTGGCGAAATACGAAGAAATTCTTCAATTATTGGATAAATTCGCTAAGCTTATATTTGAAGACTGGTCGAAAGATGTTGGTCAAGCAGCTAATTTTAATCTCAAACAAAACTTACTCACACGAAATGAAGACACACACATTATCACGACTAATTTTGATCCACAAGTAAATGAATTAATTTATATTTTTGAAACGAAAAAAAAAAACAACAAGCATTACTTTTGTTTGTATTTTGTTTTCTTACATAGCTCATTGGTGTTTTACGAGAAGTAAAATATGTGCGACAAACCCAAGAAGGTAATACTGCACAAATTCCTGAAGAAGCAACAAAGATGTATGAAGAAAATGAAAAATTTGTCAATTATGTTACCAATCTTGATTATACAACAAAATCTTATAATAAAGTTCGTCTTACAATACTTGATGTTGAAAAACCACTTGTTGAAAAACAATTAGAAGAAATCGATAAGAAACTATTACGTGCCGAAAAAGAATTATCATGGTCAACGCCAGGTAAAGTTTGTTCCTGGTCTCGTGTATTTATTAAATTCCATATATGAAAAGTTATTTATTAACCATGTCACTATAAACATATACATATATATATATATATTTATATATGTATATCTAGACTTATTTGTAACTGACTCGATAAAATATAAGGGTTTGTCTTTTCTTTTTTTCCTCTCTCCCTGCATGATTATTTCGTTTGTTTTGTAATGTTCCTTCATATGCATTCATGCGTAATGCTAAAGATAGCAATTTTCGTCAAATGGATGTATCGTATGAAGACAAGCAATACAATGAATTGTTTTGCAATCTAGTCATTTTTTGTATTTTGTTGTCATAGTATGAAATCTAGATCCTGTTTATACATATGTATATAGATATTTTTGTAATCCCTTCATTCCTTGTTCTACATGAAATAGTTCACTAGTTAGATAAGTATGTATTCATTTGTTTCGCTCATTTTTTCAGACATATGGGATTATATAAAGTCAACCCGTGCTGAGGTGCATGATTTAGAAAATCGTTTACATAAGGCGAAAGCGAATGTTGAACAAATTCAACGTTTAATGTCAACATGGCAAGATGCACCATTGTACAAGCGTTCAGAAGGGAAATCTACATTACTCTATTTAGATGATAAAGAACAACGTTTAAATAATCGTTATAAAGAATTAGATGAAACAGGAAAGAAAATTCATGGTTTATTAAAAGAAAATGGTGAATTACTCAAAGTTGAAAATTATGAAAGTGATGCATGGAAAAATTATGTCGATTATGTTGATCAAATGGTTTCAGAAGGATTTAGAAAAATAATCAATTGCAATTTAGTGTTTTTCTTACGCGAAACAGATGCAGCTCAAAATCCCGATCCACTTTTTGAATCACAATTACAATTACAAGTAATTAAAATTTGTCAGAGAATTACAATGAATACAAATTGTTGTATGTCTGTTTTTCTAGGCACCAAATATGTTATTCAATCCTTCGATGGATGAAAATGATAAGAATACTTTTTCAGATTTAATTGAAGATTTACTCAATACAGTCTATAAACAAGGCTCATTAATACCACGTCTTGCTGCCCATACTAAACAAGCAAATTATCAAGACGCACTTGAACATATGCAAGATTTAGCTGATTTAAGGACTGATCTTACTGATCGTGTTCATGGTGTTATTGCTAAAGCAAATGAATATCGAGCACTATTCAACAAATATGCTTACCTATGGGTTGATGATCGACAAGAATTTATGCGACAATTTTTACTCTATGGTCATGTTCTAACACAAGAAGAAATCGAAGCTAATGCTGACCAAGGTGTTCCACAAAATCCTCCAACATTACAGCAATTTAAAGAACAAGTTGATACATATGAAAGTATATATGAAGAAGTTAGTAAATTTGAAGATACGAAAATATTAGATAAATGGTTTCGTGTTGATTCTCGACCATTCAAACAAGCATTACTTAATATTGCTAAAAAATGGTCATTCATGTTCAAACAACATCTTATGGACGATGTTACAAATAGGTAAATGGATTGCTTGCGTATTCTTTCGATGGAAGATAGAAAACGACTTTTTTCTGTATTTGTTTGTTTCTTTATTCTATTTAGTTTACAAGATTTAGCTGATTTTATTAAATTACACGATAAAGGTTTAAATGTTACGGTTAACGAAGGTGATTACAATTCATTAGTTGAAGTTATGGGTCATCTTGGTGCTGTACGTGAAAAACAACCGATATTTGATGTTATGTTTGAGCCGTTAAAACAAAAACTTGAATTACTCAAGTCTTATGGACAAGAAATCAACGATGATGTTTATGATCGTTTGAATGCTTTACCAGAAAAATGGGCTAACACTAAGAAACTTGCACTCAATGTTAAACAACAGGTTGCACCATTACAAACAAATGAAGTTGCAAATCTTCGCCGAAAAGTAGCCGGTTTTGATGTACGACAGTATGAATTTCGAGAGAAATTTCGTAAAGATTTACCATTTGCCTATGATCAAACACATGTCTATAAAAAATTGGATCAAGGTCATGTTGATATATCGAATATGGAACGTGAAATGCAAATGTTAAATGATTCAGCTGCTCTATTTGAAGTAACAGTACCTGACTTTAAACAAGTTAAACAATGTCGTAAAGAAATTAAATTACTTAAACAACTTTGGGATTACATTAATCTGGTTCGAACAACATTTGAAGATTGGAAGAAAACAAAATGGCGTGAGATCAATGCTGAATCTGTAATAATCAAAGCTTTTTAATTTAGAATAATCTATCGACTATTCCTTTTATTTTTATTATAGATGGATCAAGAGTGTAAAAAATTTGCAAAAGATATTCGAGGTACAAATATTTTTCCTACTATTTTGTATATGTAATTAGATTGTGTCTGAAGAGTTTAGTTTTGTACGTAGTCATCTTATCAAAAGTATACAATACATACATATATGAGGAGAGAATATTGAATCTTGAATAGAATCTTTTTTCAAGGACAATAATTGAAAAATATTGACGTCCTTAGTATTGTCATCATTTATAGCTCAACTCTTTCTCGGCTACGAATATCTAGTAGTTAGAACGAATTTTTTGGATGAATGCTCGTTTTTCTTGTCTATGTTAAATTGTGCGTATAGTTTCCATCAAACGACGAATTATGTAATTGCCATGCATTCGGTATACCAAGTTTTCGATCGAGATTATCACGAGATGACACCGTAAACTAGATTCTCAATGATCTCAAGAAAATAAATTATTTGTTACGACACAGTTTCAACGACTTCAGAATAATCTTACTCACTATGCTCATAAATTTCGATTCTATGACTGAAAATTTTGCCTATATAAACATGTTGCACGGTGGCTAGTTCAATATCCTAAACAATGGAATGCAAACTAATTAAATTTTTTTACAATAATAATTTTCAACTACAACACGATTCTATAGTTTGTTTTGTAATCAAGACTTTGTTCGATAATCGATAAATTTAAATTTAAATTAAAAAGAAATTCTTTTATTTATATTCAAATTCCTAACATATTTTCGTAGGCATGAGAAATCGATTGATTATTGAAATTTGAACTGAACATATTTTAATACGCTACAATTCTAATATTACTTTATTTTTAAATTTTAATAACATTCTAAGAATAATCTGAACTGATATTTAGTTATTTTCGAGATTTAGTCAAGCTATGCCTCTATTCTTTAGAAAATAGTAACCAATTTAGAAATTGTGATCGAATATACGATGTAGGAAGAGAAATCTAATAGGCAAGATCCTGTTCAAAAGATTGAGAATTTTTTTTTCTCAACTCTTTCCAAGGTATTGCAATGTCATATAAGAAAATATCTGTTGAAAATAGTTTCCACAGAAATTGATCGGTTTGTTAAAAATCTCAAAGGTTAGGGAAGCTTTTCTCAATTGTTCTATGTTAGTTAATTTTGTTGAAGTTTTCAAATATAAATCCGAAGTTGTTAGTAGGCAGCAATCTTGAAATATCCATAGAGGTAGGATAGGACACTATGCGATCTTTATATACACAAGAAAACAGAATGAGAAAAACAAGAAGATGACATTTGTAAAGGCTTCGGCTCAAGTAAAACATGAGCTTGATTTATATAAGAAACATCGTTTTCCATTTCACTCACTCCTATTAATAACTAGTAAAACTCAATGTTTGCACGGCATGGTTCAAATAGTTGAATACTTTTTCTTGTGAACCTTAGCTCTTGGATTTAGAAAACATTCTTCACTCGCTTTCTTTTTGTAGCTCTGGACAAAGAAATGCGTGCATGGAATGCATTTACGGGTCTTGATGATGCCGTTAAAAATATGATGACATCATTACGTGCTGTAACTGAATTACAAAATCCAGCTATCCGAGAACGTCATTGGCTCGAATTGATGAAGGCCACGGGTGTGAAATTTGAAATGACTGATTCAACAACATTCGCTGATCTACTTGCATTACGTTTGCATCAGTATGAAGATGAAGTTAAAAATATTGTTGATAAAGCTGTAAAAGAAATGGCTATGGAAAAAGTTCTACGTGAATTAGATAATACATGGAAAACAATGGAATTTACACTTGAACCGCATACACGTACGAAATTACCGTTGATTGTTGTACAAGAAGAATTAATTGAAGTATTAGAAGAAAATCAAGTACAATTACAAAATATGTTAACGTCAAAATATATTGCACATTTTCTCAAAGAAGTTACTGATTGGCAACGAAGTTTATCACAAGCCGATCAAGTTATACATATATTGATTGAAGTACAGAAGACCTGGTCACATTTAGAGTCAATTTTTATTGGTTCACAAGATATTCGAAATCAATTACCAGAGGATTCAGCGCGATTCGATAAAATCGATGGAGATTTTCGTGAAATAGCTGCTGAAAATCAGAAAAATTTAAATGTTGTTCGTTGTACGAATCGTCCGAAATTAAACGATCGTTTAGAAGATATTAAATCACGTTTATCATTGTGCGAAAAGGCACTTGCAGATTATTTGGAAACAAAACGATTAGCCTTTCCCAGGTAAACGTGTTCTTTTTCTTGCAATAAAAGAGCAAACATTCAATTGTATTCTATATTTCTATGTAGATTTTATTTCGTTTCGGCTGCCGATTTACTTGACATATTATCAAATGGCAATGAACCTGAAAAAGTCATGCGTCATTTAACCAAATTATTTGATTCCATGTCAAAATTGAAACTAACAGAAGAACGCGGTGCTACTATAAAAGAAGCAACAGCAATGTGGGCCAAAGATGGTGAATTTATGACATTTCCATCCCCATGTGACCTTAGTGGACAGGTCGAACTTTGGCTCAATCGGTAAAAGAAATTTTCTTTAGGGAAAAAGAAATGACTTGCAATAGAATTAAATTGAAATGTTTAGACTTCTTGAAAAGCAATGTGAAACAGTTCGATTTCATTTAACTGAAGCTGTCGGTGCATATGAAGAAAAGCCTCGTGATCAATGGATTATGGACTTTCAAGCACAAGTAGCGTTAACTGGTTCACAAGTTTGGTGGACTGTTGAAGTGTGTGCGGCTTTTGCTAAATTAGAGGAAGGCTATGAAAATGCTCTAAAAGATTTTTATCGTAAACAAGTCTCACAATTGAATGCATTAATTTCACATTTACTAACTGATCTTACACCGGGTGATCGACAAAAAATTATGACTATTTGTACAGTAAGTTGTTGTCTTTTATCTATTCATTCACTAATTTTTCTACATTGCTACAGATTGATGTACATGCTCGAGACGTTGTCATGAAATTAATAGCAACGAAATGTGAAAATGTAAACGATTTCATGTGGCAATGTCAATTAAGACATCGATGGGATGACAAAGAAAAAGATTGCTTTGCTAATATTTGTGATGCGCAATTTCGTTATGCTCACGAATATTTAGGTAATCAACCACGTTTAGTCATAACACCATTAACAGATCGATGTTATATTACATTGACACAATCACTGCATTTGATTATGGGTGGGGCACCAGCTGGACCAGGTAATACTATTTGGATTTATTGTTGAATACATTTTCTCTTGTCTATTTTCGTTCTACAGCTGGAACAGGTAAAACTGAAACAACAAAAGATCTTGGTCGAGCATTAGGTATTATGGTCTATGTATTCAATTGTTCGGAACAAATGGACTACAAATCAATTGGCAACATTTACAAAGGCTTGTGTCAAACTGGTAAATAACTTCATTTTCATGGAATTTCATTTTGTATTGCTATCTGAAATATTTCAGTATGACAGTCAAAACTCTGATGTATTCTTGAAAGCACTAAATGCTTGGAATTTGATAAGAATTGACCGCATCTAGAATTTTCCGAACCCAAAACTAATAGAACATTTTCTAACAATCATAGATTTCGTTGACTGTACAACAGAAACATCTCAAGAGTCCTTTCGTATTTTATTTCTGAATTATCAAATAAAACTGTCATGAATCAAATAAGTATGCAAAAAGAATTCGAATAAAAAAAAATACATCATCGTGATTAGTTCCGTTATTGACATGTTCATTCATAATATGTATTTACTGACTACCGGCATTATACACACTCATCTTTTTTTTCTTCTGTTATTGTATTATTCAAGGTGCTTGGGGATGTTTCGATGAATTTAACCGAATATCAGTCGAAGTACTTTCTGTCATTGCTGTACAAGTCAAAACAATTCAAGTGAGAAATCAATTTATTCTTTATACATGTATTGTTAAATACGTGTGTGTACCTGTATTTTATTTTGTTTAGGATGCAATCCGTGAAAAGAAAACACGATTTTCGTTCATGGGTGAAGAAATTCGTCTTAATCGTACAGTTGGTCTATTTATTACGATGAATCCTGGTTATGCAGGTCGAACTGAGTTACCAGAAAATCTTAAAGCTCTATTTCGGTAAATAATTTCTTTACGTTATTCTTGTCATCATAGTAACACAATCGGTTCATTTTTAAGCCCATGCGCTATGGTTGTACCAGATTTTGATTTGATCAGTGAAATTATGATGGTCGCCGAAGGTTTTACTGACGCTCGTCTATTGGCTCGTAAATTTATTACTCTTTATTCTTTGTGTCGAGAACTACTTTCTAAACAAGTATGTTATCCTTGTATTCATTTGATCGAAATCATTCTTTAACTTAACTATTTTAAAAGGATCACTATGATTGGGGTCTACGTGCTATTAAATCTGTACTTGTCGTTGCTGGTGCTCTTCGTCGATCTGATCCAGGTCGACCTGAAGATCAAGTCTTGATGCGTGCATTACGTGATTTTAATATACCGAAAATTGTTACTGATGACATGCCTGTATTTATGGGTTTAATTGGTGATCTATTTCCAGCTTTGGACGTACCACGTAAACGGTAATAGAATATTTCATCGTAAAATATAAACAATCATTTTCTTACTCAAATATTGTTATTTAGAAATCTTGATTTCGAAAAATTAATCAAACAAGCAACTGTTGATTTGAAACTACAACCTGAAGATTCATTTATTCTCAAGGTTGTACAATTACAAGAATTATTCGAAGTACGTCATTCAGTATTTATTGTTGGTAATGCTGGTACGGGAAAATCACAAATATGGAGAGTATTAAATCGTACATATCATAATCAAAAACGTAAACCTATGGCTGTTGATCTTAATCCAAAAGCTGTTACAAACGATGAACTTTTCGGTATTATTAATCCAGCAACACGAGAATGGAAAGATGGACTATTCTCTACTATAATGCGAGATCTAGCTAATTTAACGTCGGATGGTGAGTGTGACCGAATGTAAATCTTTTAGAACATGAAAAGAAAATTTGACATCGATTTTTTAGGACCTAAATGGATTGTACTTGATGGTGATATTGATCCTATGTGGATTGAATCATTAAATACTGTTATGGATGATAATAAAGTTTTAACATTGGCTAGTAATGAACGTATACCCTTGAATCCAACTATGCGTCTTCTCTTCGAAATCAGTCATTTACGTACAGCTACACCAGCAACAGTATCACGAGCAGGTATTTTATATATTAATCCGGCTGATCTTGGTTGGAATCCGCAAGTTGCTACATGGATTGAAACACGTGAGATACAATCGGAACGTGCTAACTTAACAATTCTCTTTGATAAATATGTTCCAATGTGTTTGGAAGCTGTTAAAAGTCGTTTTAAAAAAATTACACCTATTGTTGAAGGTGCACATATACATATGTTATGTCGATTACTTGAATGTATGTTAACACCAACAAATACACCACCGGACTGTCCTAAAGAATTGTATGAACTATATTTTGTATTTGCTTGCGTTTGGGCATTTGGCTCAGCACTATTTCAAGATCAAATAACGGATCATAGATTGGAATTTTCGAAATGGTGGATTACAGAATTTAAAACAATTAAATTTCCTGTTCAGGGCACAGTTTTTGATTATTATCTTGATTCAGAATCGAAAAAATTTGAACCATGGACGAAACTTGTAACGAAATTTCACTTGGATAGTGAAATGCCATTGCAAGTATGTTTTATTAAGACACAGAATGAAAAACATCCAACTTGTATGTTCTGTTTTTCATCTAGTCTGTATTGGTACCAACAGCTGAAACAACTCGTATCCGATTTTTCATGGATTTACTTTTAGAAAAAGGCTGGCCAATCATGTTGGGTGAGAATGTTAAAGATCTTAATAGATTCATTTACGTAATAATATTTGATGAAAGCTGAGTATGATTCGAATGAAGTTATGTGTATGTGCAGGAGACCATCCTTAACAATCGACATCCTCTACTTATTCAATAAGCAGACGAATTTAAAAAAAAAACATTTTTCAGAAGTCCATTCACAGGAAAAAAGACTTCTTGTCTCAAAAGTTAGTTAACATTTTGCAGAATCTTTTGATTTTGAGTTTTAGATTGATTTAAATCTGAACATGTTTGAAGTATTGAGCTAAGCATGTATGAGTTGTTATTGTTTTGATTTCTTATAGTGCTGTGTTCTCAAATCATTAGATCGAAGGCGGAATTTCTTGAAAATGATTAGAGCAAAAAAGATTTTGTTCTGTTGAATGATTGTCATAGGAGTCTTGAAATGAAATCGAAGGATGAGAGAAACATCACATGAACGACATGTTGATGAATCAATGAAATCTAAATTGATTTCGTTGTTCTTCTTATACTTTCTTAAACGTTGTAAAAATCAATATGTTTATCGTAGTGTCATCGAGAGCAATTTCAAAAAGTATATTTCCTCGTCGTATCTTTTAGTATTGATATGAGTTACATATATGTTTAGTCATGATTTGTACAGACACGATTCAAGGAATTTGAGAGATTTCCAATGAATCATATGTACAATAGTTCGATCATTTCTATTATCGAGAGAACGATTGCAACATACAATCATTTATTAAGCAAAACAACTATGATTTGATCTTAAAAAAATAGTGTGAACAGAAATGAAAATGAAATATTCTTGTTTTGTTTTAGTCGGTAATGCTGGTTGTGGTAAAACTGTATTGATCAATGATAAATTAGGTTCTCTTAATGAAGATTGGCTTGCCGTTTCCGTACCTTTTAATTTCTACACAACAAGTGAAATGCTACAGTCGATTTTAGAGAAGCCTTTAGAAAAGAAAGCTGGTCGAAACTATGGACCACCTGGTAGTAAGAAGATCATATACTTTATTGATGATATGAACATGCCCGAAGTACGAAACATAGACAATGAAAAACAAAAGAAAACAACACGTCTAATCATATTGCTCTATTTATTTCATTTTTGCTTAGGTCGATCAATATTATACATGTCAACCACATACACTTCTTCGTCAACATCTTGATTACAAACATTGGTACGATCGACAAAAATTAACATTAAAAGAAATTCACAATTGTCAATATGTAAGTGCAATGAATCCAACTGCAGGTTCATTTACAATAGATACACGTCTACAACGTCATTTTGCCGTATTTGCTGTATCGTTTCCTGGCATGGAAGCTCTTGAAACAATCTATGTTGGTATTTTGTCTCAACATTTAGCCGGAGGTTTTTCACAGCAAGTACAAAAATATACCAGTAGTCTTGTACGTGGTGCACTTGAACTTCATCGTCGTATAACAGCATCATTTTTACCAACAGCTATTAAATTTCATTATATATTTAATCTTCGTGATTTATCCAATATATTTCAAGTATGTAGTATTAAATGAATTCATAAACAACGTATTTTAACGAACTATGTTTTTTTTTCTTTTCCCTTGCCCTTTTTATTTATAGGCGATACTATTTGCTAAACCCGAAGCTATTAAAACACATAATGATCTAGTGAGAATCTATTTACATGAATCAGAACGAGTCTATTGTGATAAATTAGTTGATCGATCTGATATTGATACATTCATAAAATTACAACGTGATGTTGCAAAAAAATCATTTGAAGTAAAATAAACGAAGATCTTCGTTATGTTGTTAATAATTTCGTATGCATATCCGTTTCTTAGGACCTTGATGAAGAGTATGCATTCAAAAAGCCAAATATCTATTGTCATTTTGCTCTTGGTGTTGGTGATCCTAAATATATGCCCATTGATAATTGGACACACTTACAAAAATTGTTAAATGATGCATTAGATGCATATAATGAATTAAATGCACAAATGAATTTAGTACTTTTCGAAGATGCTATGACGCATGTGTGTCGTATAAATCGTATTTTAGAAGCACCACGTGGTAATGCTTTACTTATTGGTGTTGGTGGTAGTGGAAAACAAAGTTTAGCAAGATTGGCAGCTTCAATTAGTTCATTGGAAGTTTTTCAAGTCACTCTTCGAAAAGGTTGCTATTAATGATAGATGTCGAAATTGTGTTTACGTTATTTTTTGTTTTGTTTTATTTTAATAGGTTTTAGTATTAATGATTTGAAGGCCGATTTAGCTTCATTATATATAAAAGCAGGACAAAAGGGAATAGGAACTGTGTTTCTCATGACAGATTCGCAAGTAGCCGATGAAAAATTTCTCGTTTTAATTAATGATATGTTAGCATCGGGAGAAATACCGAACTTATTTGCTGATGATGCTATTGAAGAAATTATTGGTGCTATGAGAAATGAAGTTAAATCAGTAGGTATTGATGATACGAGAGAAAATATTTGGAAGTATTTCATTGAAAAAGTTCGACGCAATCTTAAAGTAAATAATCCTAAATTTCATACATATACATGTATTCTTATAATGTTTATCATTAACTATTTTAGGTCGTCTTATGTTTCTCACCTGTGGGTACAACACTTCGAGTACGATCACGAAAATTTCCGGCTATTACCAATTCTACTTCAATCGATTGGTATCATGAATGGCCAGAAGTATGTGAATGAAAAAAAAAACAACTTTCTCATTCAATTGAATTATTTTCTTGTTTTTTTTCTAGGAAGCTTTGATATCTGTCGCCAATCGGTTTGTTAAATAATTATATTTGCACTTTATTTCGGTAGAAGAAAAAACACAAACTTTTGTTTTTCTTGTTGATTAGATTTGTCAGCGATGTTGATACACTCAAACCAGAAATAAAAGATTCCGTTGCTAAATTTATGGCATTCGTACATAAAAGTGTCAATGAAATGAGTGTTTCTTATCTACAAGTAAATTTCATTTGTCTTATTTTTTCGAATCAAATAGACGAATGTGTTGCGCTCGTCATTCTAGAATGATAAACGATACAATTATACAACACCGAAATCGTTTCTTGAACAGATTACATTATATAAAAATTTATTATCAAAAAAAACTCGTGAACTACAAGAGAAAATTAATCGTTTAGAAAGTGGTCTTGTTAAATTACAATCATGTGCACGACAAGTCGATGACTTGAAAGATAAATTAGCTGCACAAGAAGTTGAACTTAAACAAAAGAATGACGATGCTGATAAACTCATCAAAGTAAGTTGAACGATATTCTCTAGAATATATTCATGTATTTAACTTTTGTTCACATGTAGGTTGTCGGAACAGAAACAGAGAAAGTAACGAAAGAAAAAGAAATTGCTGGTGTTGAACAAGCTAAAGTTGCTGAAATTGAAAAAACTGTTACAGCTAAAGCAGAAGATTGCGAACGTGATTTAGCACGCGCATTGCCTGCTCTCAAAGCAGCCGAAGAAGCTTTAAATACATTAGATAAAACAAGTTTAACGTATGTAAAAATCTATTTCAAATAATGGCAACCATCAATCATTTGTATTTCAGGGAAATGAAAGCTTTTCCTAGTCCTCCTGAAGCTGTCCTTAAAGTCGGTGCGGCTGTAATGTGTTTACTACCACCCGGCGGCAAAATCCCTCGACCAGCACAACGTGATTGGAAAGCTAGTAAAGCCAGTATGGGTAACGTCGATCAATTTCTTCGTAAGTATTTCTTTGAGCAACAATTAGTCAAACATACTAACATATATATATATATGTATATTCAATTTCTTTATAATAGAAGCCTTAAAAACTTATGATAAAGAACATATTCGTGATGATATGCGTCGTGAAGTAAAACTTTATTTGGATGATCCAGATTTTGATCCAGATAAAATTCGAACTAAATCAGCTGCTGCTGCCGGTCTATGCGCCTGGGTTATCAATATAGTTTTGTAAGAGAATGAAGAAAAGAGTGTTGAAAAAAACAAAGAACGACGTCTATTGTCTGTTTAGGTTCTATGAAGTTTATTGTGAAGTCGAGCCAAAACGTTTAGCTTTAGAAAAAGCCAATGCTGATTTGAAAGCTGCACGAGATAAACTTGATGTTGTCAATCGACAAGTTGCTGTATGTAGTTTTCGTTGAAAATAAAGACAAGAGAAAATAGTGCGAAAAAAACTTCATGTATCTATTTGCATTTTCTATTCTAGCAACTAGAAGAAGCTTTAGCTAAATTAACAGCTGAATATGATGCAGCCATGTCAGCTAAACAAAAATGTCAAGAAGAAGCAGATCGCACAGCCTACACAATTAATCTAGCCAATCGTCTAGTTAATGGTCTTGCATCGGAAAATGTGCGTTGGCGTGATTCTGTTGCCGGCTTCAGAAAATCAGAGGAAACAACACCGGGTGATATTTTACTAATCACTGCATTTGTCTCATATGTTGGTTGCTTCACAAAAGTCTATCGTGTTGATATGATGGAAAACTTTTGGAGACCACAATTAGCGGCATTAAAAGTAAACACTTGACAGAGACAATAAAACAACCATGATAGCAAGACATCAATATTTACTTTATTTAGGTACCAATACCTGTAACAGCTGATATTGATCCACTTACATTGGTCGTAGATGATGCTGTCATCGCCGGATGGAATAATGAAGGTCTACCATCAGATCGTATGTCAACTGAGAATGCTACCATTCTTACGACATGTGAACGATGGCCATTAATGATTGATCCGCAATTACAAGGTAGAATAAAGATACAGGAAACGATAGAACTTGATAAGTAGAAAAACTATATTATTTCTTTAATTATTCAGGTATTAAATGGATTAAACAACGCTATGGTGAACGTATTAAAGTCATTCGATTGGGTCAAAAAGGTTATTTAGATAGAATTGAACAAGCTATAGCAGCTGGTGACGTTCTTTTAATTGAAAACATTGATGAATCTATTGAAGCTGTTCTTGATCCATTACTTGGACGAAATACAATTAAGAAAGGTCGCGCTATCAAATTAGGTGATAAAGAAATTGAGTATCATCCTGATTTTCGACTTATATTACAAACTAAACTTGCTAATCCACATTATAAACCTGAAATGCAAGCTCAAACGACATTAATTAATTTTACAGTTACAAAAGATGGTCTTGAAGATCAATTATTGGCTGATGTTGTTGCTAAAGTAAGATTATGAGCCTATTTTGATAAGCGGTTCTATTCTCTGTTTGATGAAAGACGAAATAAAAGAAAATCCCAGAAATTGTGGATTATGTTCCATTAGTGTTTAAACAATGTTTGCCAATTAAAAGTTTCACGGGAAACAGTTCTGTTCGAACATTTATGCTTAGTCTAAGTCATTCAAAATCTATTTCATGTTTTTCACAACGTAGTACGAAATATATTGTTTCTGTTTAATAATAGATATTTTCATGTGTAACCATAACCACATTTTGTAATTTTAAATTTCTTTATTTTCTAGGAACGTCCTGATCTTGAACGACTAAAATCTGATTTAACTAAACAACAAAACGAGTTTAAAATCACTTTAAAACGTCTTGAAGATAATCTTTTAGCTCGTCTATCATCTGCTGGTGCCAATTTTCTTGGTGATACAGAATTAGTCGAAAATTTAGAAAGTACTAAACGTACTGCGACTGAAATCGAAGAAAAAGTCAGCGAAGCTAAAATCACATCAGTAAAAATTGATGAAGCACGTGAATTATATCGTCCAGCAGCAGCACGTGCTAGTTTACTTTATTTCATTATGAACGATCTCTGTCGTATACATCCTATGTATCAATTTTCTTTGAAAGCATTCAAAGTTGTTTTTGCTAATGCTATTGAAAAATCTGAACCATCAGATGACGTCAAAATTCGTGTACATAACTTAATTGAATCAATTACATACTCAACATTCATCTATACAACTCGTGGTCTATTCGAAAAACATAAACTTATATTCACTTCACAAATGTCATTTTTGGTAAAGAAATGAAACAAACATGCGTACATGTATTGTTTTACTGATCTGTTTTTTTCTTCTTCATATATTTAGATTTTAATGTCTGCTAAAGAAATCGATCCGAAAGAACTTGACTTTCTCCTTCGATATCCGATTGTAACTAATGTTACAACTCCCGTTGATTTTCTTAATGATATATCATGGGGTGGCATAAAAGCTTTAGCACAAATGCAAGAATTTAACAATCTTGATCGTGATATTGAAGGTTCAGCTAAACGATGGAAAAAATTTGTTGAAATGGAAGCACCTGAAAAGGAAAAACTACCACAAGAATGGAAAAATAAAACTCCATTACAAAAGTTGTGTATGATGCGTGCACTGCGACCAGATCGAATGCTTTATGCATTAAGGTAATATATGAACCAAAACGATTGATCATATCAGAAGACAGATAATAAACACAAAAATTTCGTTTTCTTTAGTTTATTTGTTGAAGAAAAATTAGGTAAACAATTTGTAGAAAATCGTGCTGTACCATTCAATAAATCCTATGAAGAAACAAATACAAGTACACCTGTATTCTTTATTCTTTCACCTGGTGTCGATCCAATAAAAGATGTCGAAGCTTTAGGCAAAAAATTAGGTTTTACATCCAATCAAAAAACTTTTCACAACATTTCACTTGGTCAAGGTAACACACGAATCTAAGATCTAACATTTCAAATTCATCTGTTCAAACCCATATCTAGGTCAACAGATCGTCGCTGAAGAAGCTATGGACATAGCTGCACGTGAAGGTCATTGGGTCGTATTACAAAATATACATTTAGGTTTGATATTATGCTATCAGAGAGAACAACTAAATCATCTATGTTATTTATCTAGTCGCCAAATGGTTACCACAATTAGAGAAGAAACTAGAACAATGTTGGGAGAGTGGTCATGAGAGCTTTCGAATATACATGTCAGCTGAACCATCAGCTGATCCAGCATTTCACTGTATACCACAAGGTATTCTTGAATCGGCTGTTAAAATGTGAGTTTTCGTGAATTCAAATGATGTCTGATAATTGTCTAATTCAATGGTTATTATGTTATTTTCTTCGTTTCTACAGTACAAACGAACCTCCAACAGGAATGCAAGCTAACTTACATAAAGCACTGGATCTATTCAATCAAGATACACTTGAAATGTGTGCAAAAGAAACTGAATTCAAATCGATTCTATTTGCTCTTTGCTATTTCCATGCTGTTGTTGCTGAAAGGTAATTTTTTTCAATTCATATAGGATTTGACGAAATCTCGAGAATCACCTTGATAAACATCTTGAATGGAACCATTCTATAATGTGTTCATAGTTTTACAAGAAATAGAATTTTCTAGACTGTTCGGTAGTCTGATGTTTTCATAATTGGAAATAGTCTACAGAGAGATAACTAAATCATCGAGTTTCCGTATTCTGAGTGTTGTTAGTATTTTTAATGGAATGTTCTTGTATGAAATTTCAAAAAAAAACATACTATCGTTCTCCTATTTTTTCATTTTCAATAAGCAGCAGTCATCTTTTTCATTTTAAAGAAAGATATAATGATTTATATTTCAAAATATTTCTAGACGAAAATTCGGTGCACAAGGTTGGAATCGAAACTATCCATTCAACAATGGTGATCTTACTATATCAGTCAATGTACTTTACAATTATTTGGAAGCTAATTCGAAAGTTCCATGTAAATTTCTACGTTCTCTTATTTTCTTCTTGTACAATTGTGAATGTTATTTTCATTGAAAATGTTTAGGGGAAGATCTTCGATATTTGTTCGGTGAAATTATGTACGGTGGTCATATTACCGATGATTGGGATCGCCGTTTGTGTAAAACATACCTCGAGGAATATATGAATCCGACAATGGTAAAACAATTTTCTTTCAAACTCATGATTTTCTAATTCATATATGTACAAATATGAATAGAATAATGCATAGACGAGTGTGTCATGAATAGATATGTAGATGTCTTAGTGTTTTAATTACATGAGAAAGGAAATGCTATGACAAGACTAAAACATATTTTACATCATTCGATATATGTATATATGTATTTTTTTTTCGATGCCTATGCAGTCTTGAGTAAAATAAATAGTTAGTTTTGAGCTAGTGTTGTTAAAGATTCTTAATATGACAGATTGGATTCTACTATCTCATTATTTTCAATATTTAACAAGTGTCATATATTAAGAATAAAATCTCTTTTCTCTTATATTCATTTAGTTTGACGGTGAACTTTATCTGGCACCTAACTTTCCAATTCCACCATCAACGGATTACAAGGGTTATCATGGTTACATCGATGAATTTCTTCCACCTGAATCACCATACCTTTATGGTTTACATCCGAACGCAGAAATTGATTTTCTAACAACAACTAGTGAAAATCTATTTAAAACGGTCCTAGAAATGCAACCACGTGACACAGGTGCTGGTGCCGGTGGTGAAGGTGCAGGCATGACACGTGAAGAAAAAATCAAAGCTAAATTAGACGAAATTATGGAAAGATTACCCGATGAATTTCCTGTGCGTGAACTTTATGCTAAAGCTGAAGAAAAGACTCCGTATACTGTCGTTGCTTTACAAGAATGTGAACGTATGAATCTTTTGACAAGAGAAATACGTCGATCATTAAAAGAACTTAATCTTGGTCTCAAAGGTGAATTAACAATAACAGCTGATATGGAACAATTACAAGATGCTCTATTCTTTGAACAAGTACCTGGTGCATGGACAAAACGTGCTTATCCATCTATGTTTAGTCTTGGTCTATGGTATAGTGATCTGTTATTACGTATTAAAGAATTAGAAATCTGGACAAATGATTTTCAATTACCGGCTGCTGTCTGGCTTGGTGGTTTATTCAATCCTCAATCATTTCTAACAGCTATTATGCAAACAACAGCACGTAAAAATGAATGGCCATTAGATAAAATGTGTTTATCAGTTGATGTTACGAAAAAGACTCGTGAAGAGTTAGGTGGTGCACCACGTGAAGGTGCTTATGTTCATGGATTGTTTATGGAAGGTGCAAGATGGGATACACAGACAGGTCAATTAAGTGAAGCTAGAATAAAAGAGTTAACACCAATGATGCCCGTAGTTTTTGTTAAAGCTATACCTGGTAAACTGAATGATTCTCGTTTTTTTAAGTTCATCATTAAATTTTTTATTGTTCTTACTATTCTGTTTTTCAGTTGATCGACGTGAAACAAAGAATATCTATGAATGTCCAGTGTATAAAACCAAACAACGTGGTCCAACATTTGTTTGGACATTCAATTTACGTACAAAAGAAAAACCGGCTAAATGGGTCTTAGGTGGTGTGTGTCTTTTATTAGCTGTGTGATTTTTTTTCTTCTTAGAATATTGTTTATATAATAATATATATCTATAAATATATCATTATATTTTTGTTAATGAATAAAATTTTAATGAAATAAAATGAAACTTTTCTCAAGTCAAAAGTTCATTTTTTTTCAAAAGTAGAACACATCAAATTTGCAGTTTATTTTTGTTGCATGTGATTGCTATTTGACGTATCATAAACATACGTATATAAGAAATGTCTAATCGAATTTTCTTCGAATCACTTTCCTAATCAATTTCGTTCATAAGAAAAAAATCTTGCCATGCTGAATGAAAACGAAAACAATAGAGAAACGGGTAATTAAACAATTTTCTCGAGAAAATATCGGTTCACCTGTGAAGCTCAACACTCTAATAAAGACACACTCAAATACAGAATTCAGCACTGTAAAAAATAGTAGAACTGCTTTTGAAAAAATCTGGAGAAGAATGTTTGAAAGAAAATTCTTCGTACTTTACCGATTAAAATTTGCGAATAGAAAATGAAGTCTGCATTTATTTTTATAGCTGACACGTGAAAAATGACCGATGGAAAATTCAATATTTGAAGTTTTTCTTGGATATTTATTTTTTTCAATATTTTAAAGAACTTTTATCAATAGCTCGATATAAACAAAGTCAGTCACTAAATTCAATATCATCTTTTCTAGTCAAGTCTTTTTAATGTATCAGCAGAAAATCATGACTCTAATAATTTGCCGCAAGTTTGGGATAATAGGTTTATTGGATAAAAATGTAGAAAAAAGAATCGACCACTAGTGTCAGTATAGATCAGTTTTTCATAGTTTTTGGAAAGTGCAATATTGAGGAAACCTTAAATGCACCATACAGATACCTCTATGACATACCATCATTTAGAGCTCTTGACAAGTTCTATCTACTCCAAAAAAAAAACAACGTTAATCCCATGGGAAATAAACACTTATCAGACAGACAAAGTGTCAGTATATGTGAGTTTTTCATCTTTTTTGGTACTGTAGTATTGAGGAAATTTCAAATGCAGCATATTTACCTCTATAAATTAGTATTATTTTGTAGCCCATGGAATTCTCTATCGAATGGTATATAGTAGTTGAGTTCTCATTGTAACTATGGCAAAGATTTTGATTTACTAAAATTGGAGTAGGTTAATATTTACATAGAAAATAATGATATTTCTTGCTGTAACTCAATAAATCCTTGAAGAATTATTCTCATCTTCGAACTCGACGGAGATATTGATGAGATGATGCTGTGTACAAATTTCATGACAATCGGATTAGCCTTTCAGGAATTATCTTGTAAACGGCTGGGATGAACACACTGACCGATTTCAGAGTGTACTCACGTTTTGAGTACACAAAAAAACGTTGATTGAGATCTTTCATAAACACTATGAATACTCAGACATTGACTAGCAGTTCACATTCAAAGTGTATACAGGAGTGTGTTTGCTAACTATACTTTTCACCGCGTGTGTAATGATTTGTTGCACATTGAAATGAACAATCAAGTTTATCAGAACTTTTTACATAAGAAATGAGTCCGAACTAGTTTTGTGAAATTTTCATCCATTCTTACAATCGCATCGACGAAATTTTTACACTTACATGCAAAGAGGATGAACAATCTTTGGTTTTAAATTGTTGTAAATACTACCAAACAATTCAATATTAAACAAACAGATCTATACTAACAATATAATCGTCGTACGAAAAATTTTCTCTTTTGAAATCATCATACTTTTTTTACTTAAAAAGCTGTTTCATCCATAGTTAGTTGATAATTAAAACACGATTCGACATGCATCGTTGGATATTCGTAGTTTCAATGGTATGTTTTCTTCGTTTCTTATGTTATCGAGCAATATTTATTAAAGACAAGGATTCAATTAGT
This sequence comes from Rotaria macrura, assembly GCA_900239685.1. Classification (NCBI taxonomy): domain Eukaryota; kingdom Metazoa; phylum Rotifera; class Eurotatoria; order Philodinida; family Philodinidae; genus Rotaria; species Rotaria macrura. Next base: position 59,684 of record OENT01000047.1, read on the forward strand.
TTCCACAACAAACACATATGATCTTTTGTTTACGGTTAATGAAACATGTAATGATTTGTTTGTACAGTAATTAGTTTAAACAAGAGTTTTTCGCCTTTACTTCTACATCATTATTAAGAATAGTTAACGTGTGAATATGGATTATGTTGACCTGTGATGTATTGATTTGTTTCAGATTGATTAATAAATCAATTAAAGATTTGTAAATAGTTTTTGCTGTTTTTTTTTTAACGAAACATGTGCTAGTCAAGCACAAACTTTAATTGATAGTATCATAACGATCTAGTCAGTTGATTCTCAAAGGATATTAGCAATGCAGAGATACGTTACTATTGAATTAAACAAACTACCAAAAGTATGACATGTGGTGAATATTTCGATAAAATCATAAAAGAATTTAAGTTTCTGTTTTCAGAATAAACTGTAAACATAGTATATATGTATTGTATCTTCTATTAGAAAAGGAAGTGCATACGAATATTTAAAAAGAAAGTAATGTAAGTTGTACATTGTGATAATTCATCGTAAATTATATATTAGCACAAGCAGCTGTTCTAGATCTTAATCATCTCTGTGTCAGTAATCAAATGATTTTGTATACATTCATTCTCGACATTATTTCATCTTATCTTTGCAGACAATCCACTTACGTCTATGTAGTTCGGTACTAAGACTTCTATGTCAGTTTAAGTACTTGTTGATTTTACTATGTGAATCATCATGAAATAGAAATTTACACTTTTGTATTATTTCGATTTTTTTAATATCATTTAATGAATGTTTCTGCAGTTATGAAATTTATAGTATACATGCAGACATGAATATGAAAGTGAGCATTCATAGTTAAATGTTCTTTTAAATTAAGCACTACCTAAATGAATCGCATAGTGATAGATTTGTTTTGAACCTTACTATTAATAAGGCTGAATATATGTATTGAATAGAATAAAAAAATATTTTTTATTTCAAACACTTTTTCAATATTTACTTAAAACTGATATCTAATCGTTTTAATTACTTGTTTCGAAAACACGTGCATTAAGAAAATGATTGCTTGAACATTTTTCTTAAATTGCATGGTACTTTCATGTACTTTACTACTTGGTTTTCTTTGATTATTCTGTTTGTGACATGCATAGTACGATATATAATTATAAAGAATTTTGAAAAAAAGCAAAGAAATAATAGCACAAGATTTATTTACTCATGGAGCAATAAATGAAAAGAAAACAAATTTGTATCTTCATACATTTACAATTAATTATACCATTCTCTAATAGTCGTATGTACATCAATAAATAATGTAACAGCTGTGGAAAATGTGGGGGTTTTGAAAGTAATTTCATCAGATAATTTTTATTTAATAGTGTTTTTGTTAATTCATTTTCTTAATCGATATAATTTGCAAAGTTATTTGAACGTGAGCATCAAACATTCAATTATAAAGCTTCTTTGAAAAATCTTTTCTTGGTGCTTTTTCAAGGAGGCATCAGGATACACCAATTATGTATCATTGAGCATAATACAAGGATGTATGAAGGTATAAATAAAATAAATTATGTTGTACTCAACGAACATTCCATGTCTATGTGATTAAGTTACACGCCAAAAGATATACATAGTTCTTTCATATGTTTTGTTTTTACTAAAAATAATGATTGACATTAATCAAAGCATCCAAGAAAATCAAAGCTACTTAATCAATTTCTGTATTCATGAAGAAAACAAAGATATTCAAAATCTGACTAATTAATACTATTTGAAGTATTCTTAGTTCTAGTGCATTTTAGAATAATATTCATATCATACAATTGATAACTTATTGTACTAAAAATAAATACTAATTTATTCATTTTTATTTTCTCAGAGGAAAACCAATACTGGAGAACATAAGTGTAAATGATCTTTGCGAGTAACACTTCCATTTTTTTAATTAAATTTTTCTTCATCTATTGAGTGTAGAACTTTCAAGAATGTCACAACATAGGTGTTTTTGTTTTGTGTAAGAGAAAGTATGTTGATAATAGTGTTAAAGAAAAGAAAATCGTGTAACTCAATGGAGAATATCAATGTCATTCAACCAACAATGAAAGCTACGTGTAGAATCGATTGTACTATCACATATGAAATCATGCTTTATATTCTATCAAAAACAACAGGATGAATTTGTTGATGAGCAATTTGCTTGAATAGAATATGCCTATTTTATCTATCAATGTTGATTTGATAGGAATCTTAACTGTAATAACTATGTATTCATGTATGCTATCGATTCATTTCATCAACATTAGCAATTTTAATGAATATCCAGGAGCAGATAAGATGAGTTTTCTTTTCTTTCTTGTTTCTTCAGATTATAAGCTTAGCATTTCGATTAGATGAAACAAATCATTCACAGCAATAATTATTGTTGACAAGAGAATTCATGTTTAAACTAATTTTAATCATTCGAAGTGTCATAATTTTTATTGAATGCACGAAAATAGATATAGTTTTATTTCATTTTATTTTCATAAAGAATGCTATTGACTTCACTAAATCATAATGAGATTTAATTAATTCAACCTGCATAAAGAAATTTGCAATTTTCTGTCTACGAATACAAGTAATTAACAATGAAAGTTATTTTCATTTGTATTCAAGTTATCGGATAAATCATTTCGAAAAGAAATATTCAATAAGCCATTATGGGTTACGAGACATAGAGTAGATCGATCTTCTTCTGACGTCATACTGATGTGACTGTCTCATAGAGTAGAATTTTTGAACTATGCTGTTGATTTAAACACACACACACACATACATAATTGAGATCGAGAGCTATTCATTATCTAAGAGTCATCTTTGGTCGGCAATGTATGCATAAAATGATTCTAAATCATGCAAAATAATATTACAAAAATGCCTGAGCTTGAATAAAAATAGGAAAGTCATGTTTTCTTTGCTATAAACTATTTTCATGTGCGTGCTTCATAATCCCAGTTGATTTACATGATGAACGAACAAGACTACGAGAACAAAATCATTGAGACACTTAATCCATATAATATTATTCTTAGCTTAATTTGAAGAATCTTTATCTAAAGTAGTTCTATGCCAATGTTTGATTGCATTCTATGAAAAACGAACAAGAATAAAAAAGACAGAAAGAAAAACTTGAATTGCTATTCTATGTACTATGTTGATGACTCTATCTCGAAGAAGAAACTGGGTCGGAATGACGAAATCAACTACTCTACTTGTACTCAACGGTAAACAAAGGTAAACAAAGAAATATCATGTTTTCAAGTTAGGTTTTAAGATAGTTCTTATTTATTTTATGACCTTATCAAGAATTATTATCCTGTTTTATTTATGTAAAACAATATTATGATAAAGTAGTTATCTTCAATATTAATGATTATTATTTTAAAAAAAATGTACATGAAATAATGATTTTTCTTTGTTTCTTTTATATCATGGGAATAGTTCTGCTTGTTTTTGGTCCATAATGTAAAATAATATTAATTGAACAAAATAGTATCAATTGTTATCATTGAATTTTTCATAAAATATAGTGAACTCGAGTACAGACCATGGCGTATATGTTCTTTTTCCTTAAATAACGATATATGCAGGTCGCAGACAGACAGTCAACAGAGTAAAGTATTCATGTCATAGTCAATGTTTTTCAATCATGAATTAGGGTTACCTGTTTATGATTCATCCATGAATACATAATGATAATGAAAAACTTATAATTGAGAATTGTACTTTCCCTTATTAAAATACTTTTATGAAAATTTTAATTTACAAAAACTCCTACAAGCAAACATAACTATTGAAATTATTTCCTATTGACACGAAGCTAATTGTCAGATTTAGCAAAATTTCACTGGGTGATTTATCTCAAAAATATGTCTTCTATCACTTCATAACACGTGATGATTGCTATTCGTGAGTGAATCGAATCGATTCGTAGATTGACTGAAATCTGAACTTTATTTTGTTAATTTATGAAGATGAAAAGAAAAACAAAGCCTTTTAAAAAGATAGAAATAAGACATTCTTATATGAACGAATTAATCCAAGCTTAGATGATTATTGTCCATCGAAGAAAATATCAGAAGAGAACATTTATTTTTCATGTTCACATAGAAAAATATATATTCGGTAAGCAGAAGTAATTAATAAAGATTTTCTGATTTTTATGAAAGAACAAATTGAAAGAATAATAAAATAACTAGTATATTCTATTTTCATTCCACTCGACTTTTAAATAGGTATAATGTGATTCATTCAGTACACTGAACAAGTAAGAAGAATTTCTACAGTATCATTCTCCTTTCATCTCATACGTACGTATCTTAACAGTTAAGAAAATAGGACAGTAATGAATTATTAATTAATATACATCGATTCGTCTTTTTGCTTAGCTAGTTTTTTGTCTCGTGTATTTGATTTTTACGGTTGATCAGTTCATTCATATTTTGTCTAGTTTAATGCATTTAATAATTGTTTTCTATATTATTTTGCACACATTATTATTCAGTTGACCTAGAAATGAAATGCAATGCTTGAGAGAGTTATTTCTTTGTCTTTATTTATTGATTAACACTTCAAAAGAGTTCTTGAAAATTTTTCTTTTGCGCTATTCTATTTCTAAATAACACTCATGAAACATGGATGTACAGATTTTGAATAGTTCGTTTAATCGGATCTGAAGAATAGGTAAACTTTTCTTTGAAAATATATTGCAACAGAACTAATTTCACTGTTAATCAAGATCACACGGAATAAAAATCGAGTGTCATGTTTTGATCATGCACTATTTGATAAAATGAATGGCAAGCTTTTGTATTCATTATGAAATGAAAACGTAGAATTTAATCGACTGTAAAGCAACAATGTCATTAGATAATCGAGTGCATTATCAAACGTAACTCGAAGTACTAGAAGAACGGAAACGAAGTTTTTCACTGATGATAAGATCGATTGATATGCTGTTCAATAATAATGATGATATCTTAGAATAGTTTGTCATCGAATAGAATTTCATCGAATCGATTGACGATATAAATATGATGTCAAAACTAAGAACATAGATTATTTTCGTTTGCCTAAAATTTCTAAATAATAGACAATTATTCTGTTTTATTCGATTTAAATCAATAAAAGATCATTTTATTATATTCGATGATTCTAAGTTAAACCCATGAAATTATTTATGTAAATTCAAGTAGATAATTTTCTTTCAAATTATTGCTTCCAACCAACAGAAAATTCTTCATTCTCTATGGCATATGCTAATTGTTCTTCCTGTTCAGACAAGCTGTCGTTTAATCGCATGAATATCAGAGAACATGTTATCTTTAAATGGTAGTAAGAAAAAGTTTACTGAAAAACGATTCACGTCAATTTTCTTCCCTACAAAAAATAGACATCTCTTTCTTTTCTATAGTCTAGGCTTTTTTTTCTCTATCATGGTCGTTCTTGATCGCTTCTTGTCATAATGGGTATGCAAAACGCGTTGTGTCTTTTTTTGATACGAATGAGAACATTATTGTATACGTCGCTTGCTCGTCTTCTTTTCTTTTTTGTTCTTCTTTTTCTTTTTCTCTTTTTCATGAGAAAAAAAAAGAAAAAGAAGAGCAATGCGTCAAAGAACAATACGTCGACAACAAGATGAGGCGACAAACGTAGAGTCATACAATGTTTGGAATGCGTTGAGATACTTGCCAGCAAGGTTCTACGAACATTAAAAACGTGTGATCATGAAATGGACGATGTTTTAATTTTTCACAGGCAGCTATTACTATCACACGATCATCTTCCCTTCAAAAGTGACATGCTTTCGAGTGGTGAGTATCAATATATTTCAAATAAATATTTCACTGGAAAAAAGTTCCTTGTCATTTTGTTTTTACCATTAGACTCTGCTTAGACTCGACTCTTGCAGTGTGCGTGTGTGTATGTGTGTTTATTCTATTATTTCCAAAAAAAAAAAAGGAAAACGAATCGATAACAACAGTAGATTGGTAAATTAGATATCCGATGTTGCCTTATTTTCTCAAGTAAGCACTGTGATCCTATTAATCGATCGATAAGAATACGATATACATATTTATGTAGAATTTGTTCATAATGCCTTTCATACGTGTTCTGACTTTGATGGAAAATATTTTCTCAACCTAGGTTTGAACTTTTCTTTTAGTTCTATGCCATGAAGAAAATCTTCAATTTCCTTTGCCAAATAGTTTTCCAGAAAACAAAATCATATAATAACAAGTCTAACATAAATATCGTTTCAGACAGTTATAATTAGACGTATTCATAAGTTAGATACAAACAGGTGTTTGAATCGGTTCACGGAATAGCTTGTGGCTTTTCTTCGTTTCTTTTCCTTTTAACTTTCACTTCATATAACTAGTTATTAATATATGTTTTGATTTGAAAATTATTTACTAGTATATTGACGCTAAGTTTGTCCGTACGCAGTATATAAAAAGAGAAGTATAGAAAAGTTTCTTTTTCAGGATTGTAAATTTGTTTCTGATTTAATGCATGAATGAATTCTTCATTTTATTTGCATGGATTATTTATATGTTGTTGCCAGTGGAATTAATAACGAAGTGCGTTGGCAAACAGTATCGAGTAGGAGTATGTCAATGTAAGGATTATACGAAACAATCGTCAACCGTTTTTCTATATTCCCGAGGTATCATTACACACCTACACGCTTGATTCTTAAAAAACGTATATTTCATATTGGAGGCGTATAAAGCTTAGTACAAAGAAAAAAAAAAGAAATCATTTATTTTCATTTCGTAACTATAGATTAGTAAACGGCACAACAGCAGTCCAACGTTTGAATACTTATATTTTCATTAATATGAGTTAAACCATGATCATCATCAATGCAAGATGGGATCGATTTAGTAATAAATCAATTTGAAGAAAAACAATGTCAACAAATGTTATTACGAAACAAAGTTCAACAGCAGCAACACTCAATGCGTCTTATCTCTCGATGATGACACCCAATGTTACTAGTAATAATCCGACAACTAGTATTACAAATAAACGACGTGAAAGTTCAACTGCTGAAGATTCCGTAAGTGAGATATGGAATAATTTATTTTCAGTAAATACGAATTATAATAAAATAAAAATAAGGCTCAGTTTATTTTATTATGCGATAAAAACACCCTGGCTAGATGATTGCTTGCCTGCTTACTAAATCATTTATTCCGATCGGATGAGCAACTCACCCGGAAATCGGTAGAGAGCAGCGCCACCATAGATGAATCAAGGATGTGCGTCATTTCTTCCGGATTTTCTATCTTCTCATCTGTGCATGCATAACACGACAAGGTCAAATCACGCGCATCCGCAAGATAGCTTGCACACATATACACATAGACATATACCCTCATTGCGAATTCTCTGAATCGATCAGCAATTAATGTACTCGTCATCTCATAAATACGATTAGTTTTTTTTTATGAAGGGTAAGACGCATCTATATAAATATGTGGGCGGTTTGTTTTTTCTTGTACACTACAGGAGATCGCTGATGTTTATAAAGACAATCTTATTTTGTTGTTTTTGAAAAGTGTGCATAACGTGTGCACAAGAGTTAGTGTCTTTCATCTTGTTGTTATTGATGATGAGTGAAGCGATAGGACAACATAGAATGTAATTATATTTGTATGTGTACATTTAAGTTGAGACACAGTAATTACTGTGCTTGTGTATTCATTCAGAAGAAGAAACGATCATAAATGTCGCATCTAATCGAACAAGGTATCTATCGACCAAAAAAAAAGCACGAGAATGGATGAGAAAAAAGGGATTCATGTTTTTTCTTTTCTTTTAATTTGCGCTATGTTGCTTTGCTTCTTAATCACGATGACATAGGGAAACTCAACAGCTGCCTCATATGATTAGAAACTAAACCATAATTGTTACTTCACTTGTAATTATTACGATTCTTGTTGAAGTTTGATTGTACCACGTGACAATAAATTAATAGTATTTTTTTTTATTTCGACTTTCACTCTTGTTTTGTTTTTCCGTTTTTTTTTTGATAAACAAACTATTTTTCAACATTACAAAGTCATCAAGTTTTATGATGATTCTATGGTCGTGATAATTCATCTATCGAATAAGATTTTAAAGCGTTTATATTGACGTCCATTACAGTAAGATATTTTATTTGTCTCGCTTTATTAGTTGCTAGATCTTTGTATGTAATAAGTTCATACGAGAATCAAGCTAAATATTAATGCTTGTATCTTGAATCTAAGATACTATTTTGTAGAAACACAACATAAATACTCTTATTATCGTTGTTAAAAAGATAAATACATGCATGTTACTCGAAAATCATCAAACAAAGCAAATGTCGATGTGAACTTTGTCTTATCATTGAACGAATCTGAAAGAAAAACAAAATAGCTACTATTTAGAAGCATCTAGTGCGATTTTCGTAATTTAGATTTCGAAGAAAAAACAATCATAAGCTTCTGTTATTTTCACTATTATCATTCGGTTGTCAAGCATAATATCTCTTGTAAAACATATTAAACAAGTTAATCCGATTGTATTTAAATGTCATGAACACCACATATCCATGCATCATCAGCAATTATAGAATAGGAAGATCAGACGATTATTTTGAAAATGTTCTCTCAAGGCAACCTTTGTCTATGATTACTATCAGTAAGAAGACGATTGAATCTCACGCACATATATCCCATCGTTTTCCTGTTTTATTTTTTTATCTCAATAAATGAATCCAAAATGCATCACTCATATAACACAAGGTTATTATCATCAAAACGAGTGCCTCAAGGAAGAGCTCTACTATAGTTCACAAGAGAAATATGTCTCGTGTGCTGTATTTAATTCTTGTATCTGCCCGAAAGTCAAACTGATGTTTATAAAATATCGACTAATGTTATTGTTTTTCTAAAAACTTTGCCATTTGGTACGAGCTCATTATCAGATATAGTCTCTCCTTCGCATCAAGGTCTTCCTATTTTCTACCATTAACTTTCGCATCAAATATAGAAGAACATTTTTTTTTTCTAATGACAAAAATATAAGAAGAAGTATATAAGAGTTACCAACTTCTTACGTTTATTCTCGAAGCAAAAATGAATTTAAATCCACGCATCCAGGATTAATTATCTACGTTCTTCAAAATTCAACATCTCGAGTAAGCATGACAATTATTCTCAAGCATAAATTTGTTATCCATAATGAATTTCGTTCATCGTTATTTTTTTTGTGCTAGTCATTATTATCATATCAAGGATTTCTTGGCAAAGTTTTATGTATCTATCTATCTATCCATCCGTCCATCTATCTATCTAAATCTATGTATATATATATGTCTGTATATGTATATTTTATAGATATGTTATATTTCTTTTTATTGATGAGAGGAGTTTATGTCGTAATTACTATTAAAGCTTTACGTCATTCATTGAACAGTGTGTAATGATTTCTAGTTGACGTCATTATATAGAAAGACTACGACTAACAGGGAGAAAACGAAAGACCTTGTTCGTTCGTCCTGGCATGCGTTAGTATACATAAATATGTAAGCAAATGCTTTGATTTCTTTCTATTGATGGGCTCACATGTGACGTCGATTGTCCGTCGCGCGGTCGATGATGACGTCGTCGAGCGAGCAGAATGAGCGCATCAAAGAAAAGACGACACATAGATTATATGCATGCTCGCTTAAGTTGTATTCGAGTGCTGAAGCAAGAGAGATAGTTTTTTAGCCAATGATCATCATTGGAAGAAAAGAACAGAACTGTGACGTCAAACCGATGCATTTGTTTTCCTTTCTAATGTAATCGCATCTTCATTTGAGACAAAGTGCGTACGCACAAGACACAAGCATATTTCTTTTTCTTCTATCTCTAAGTCAGATTTACTTTATTCGTTTATTTTCATCTTATTAATAGGGTGTTCAAATCGATCAGGATAGTATAAGTAAAAGTGTCCATTCATCAGTAACTCATACATCGACCATAGTGCCTTCATTATCATCATCGTCTTCAACATCATCATCAACTTCAAAAATAATCGGCACAACGACGGCGCCGAATCCCCATTCCGTAACTGCTTTTACTAGCAATAGTACGATGGTCACATCATCGACTCTTATTCCACCAACTGTGGATAGTAAAACATCATTAATACCTCGTAAAACATCAAATGCATCTAGTTCAGGAACCTATTCTGAAGTATCACGTTCATTTGGTCATGAAGAAAATTCTGCTGACTCATTATATGGTTTGACATCATCATCAGCAACGTCACATTACTTTATTAAATGTACTTTAAATACAACACCCCCACCACCACCGACAACAACAACGACTAATACAAAAACTTCTTTGACGTCGACGACTTCTCCGATATCACCACCGCCAGTAACATTAACACCCCGTGTAAAAGTAACTGTTCAACAACCATCAATTACAGCATCGTCATCGCGCATTGATTCATCGCCTGAAACGGTTCCTTCTTTATTACATATTAAAACTCCAAAATCGAATAAGTTGCCCATATTTTCATCGTCCATTATGACAACTAGTTCAGCATCAAGTGCACCTGAATTTTCTATAAGCGGTGCATCGAGTATTGATGATTCGGAAGAATTAGCATTGTATGAACAGTATCTTTCAATATCGTATGGACGACAATCAAATCCGTCACCTGAAATGCGTAAAAAAACTGTTGACGATATAACTAAACTACAACAGAAAACATTACCTCGTAGTAAAAGTGAAGTAAATACTTTACCAACAGAACAATCACAACAGCAACAAACAACAACTAGTCAAATAAAAACGGTAAGCAATTTCTTTTCGCTTCTTTTATATGACATTTTATCAGATCATTATGATTAACCTTCTAGACTATGTTATTGTCGCATTATAATGTCAGAAGTCTGATTGATAGACAGATATCATGAGTTAAAATATTTCTATTGTTCTTATCGGCTAACTAAAAGAAAAGGCAATACTCATTCATTAACATTAACATAGAAAACTAAAAGAAAAAAAAACAGTAAACCATAAAAAAAATATCATGCTCTCGAGATAATTCAATTAGTATTTTCATATCCAGTAAGCATATATTTCATGTTGAGATCGTCTTATAAATAGAAAAAAAAAGAAAGAGAAGACGGCATCGATGAGAATCATGCATCGACTATCAAGTTAATCCGCTTCATTCTTAGATTGTTTTCAATTGAGACTATGGTGTCCTATTTCCGGGCCAAGGAATGATGTGGTATTTTTTTTTGTTGGTTGTTGCCCTATGGCAAACAACAAGAAAAAAAAGAAAAGAACGAAGAAAACAACACAATGATGATAATCATTAGAAACTATTGCGACGTTCTTCTACTTTGGTCTTAAGCATTCCTCTCGTTTTTATATCGACAAAATGTATCAATCGATTACATGTGTCAACTTCCTTGGAGACCTCTCTGTTCTGTCTCTCTCCCTCGTACACACATATATACATACATATATATATATATACGTATATGTATATATACTTTGTCTGTCTTCAGTCTACTCGTTTTCTTTTCCCTTACTGACTCTCCATCGAGTTTTCATATAATCGCACACCCCCATAACTTTTTAATTCGCTTCGCAGGAAGAACGAGAGAACATAGTGCAGCAGCACGTCGTTTGTAGTTTTTCTTGCATGCGAACGCAAGCGGACGTCGAGTCTTCTACATAATAGTAGTACTTCTTTTCTTTCTTCTTCGTTTGCATCGTTGCCGTCATCATCCTCATCCTCATCCTCATCGTTGTCGTCGTCGTTGCCGTCGTCGTTGTCGTTGTCGACATTTCATACTCACCAAGCTGCACACACATCATATAAATGATTAGCAGTTGAGGAAGTTGTAAAGTAGACAGAAATCGTCGCAGGTCGACGTTTTTCACGTGTTTTTATGTTCGATTTTATTTTCTCCAATATCGTGTGCTGGGAACACTTCCGAATAATTCGATGTCATCAATATTTCATTTTTATCGAACACGTTCAGCTACGACAATCAATCAACTAAAACCATTGCAACGCATTCGTTCACATAGTCCCGATGATGTTTTGCTTCGTCGAACGGTAATCTATTCTTAATTTCAGAATTATACCCTAAGGACTGACTTTTTATTCAAATCGATTCTTTAACACTAGTTATTACGACTATTATTATTATTTTGATTATTATTGCAACATAGTGTATTTGCAAAATATGTAAGGATTGTAGAAAACAACATGTAAAGGTTTTTCATTTAGTTCAGGAAGAAAAGAAAACACAAGACGAAGAAGAAGCATAAGGAGAAATGAAAATAATAATTTCCCCTGTTTTATTTTTTTTTCTCACTTGAATGAGTATGTTTTCATTTGGTATGATTTGTCGTAAAAATGGATTTCAGGTGAATAATTTGTTATTTTCCTTTTTTCATGCCCATATTCACTATCAACAAAAAAAATACATTTATTTTTGTAACTCGATTCAATGCATACTGACTGATATGAAAACAAGAAAGAAAAACGTAACACTACAAAGATTTTAATCCACGATGCATTCAAATTTATTATTTTATGTTTTCTATTTGCATTAAGAAAACATTATTTCATTAGACATTTTATCATGGATGTAAACACTTATAACAGGTTCATGACTTTTTCTCGTCAAAGAAATGAGAACAAAAAAAAAGAGAAAGAAGAATTTGCGTTTGCATACTATCGTCGAAATACATGAAGTTATTTTCAAAATCTTTAGTAATTGAATTGAAACATTATACATACCTATTTATAAAATGTTTCTTTAATAAACGAATAAATTATCATCGATTTTCTTTCGTTCGAAGATTTCAAATGTGATAGAATCAATAGAAATATAACCGCGATAAGTATATCTCCTTTCATAGATTTAATTCTAATGTAAGCAACGACTCACTTTTTTTACTGACATTTCTATGATTAACAAGTAGGCTATTAGTAAATGGGTTTTCTTTTGTGAATAAAATGAACTAATATTCAAGAGGACAAAGAAGATCACTAAAATACTTGAGTTTTAATTATCGTAAAATACCTATGATTATTATGAACTATGTCTTGAAAAGTGCCATGGTATACATGTATTAGTGTTACATAGAAAAGAAAAGATGTAGAAGAGGAAACACATATTGAGCAAGCAGTATGATGACGTCATTAGAGGGTCCTATTACATATGACATGTGAGAGAAACATAGAGGCCAGCGATGACGTCGATATATGCGAGTAAGCAAATGTTCAACGTTTCGCTCTCGCATATTCTCTTCAAGAGAGCTATAAAAATAGAATAAGAGCGAGAGAAGAAATGCAGTAGACTATATCGATCACTACAGCCATCATCACTGTAGATGTATTATACTACACAAGAGATTGTTTAGACGCACGTCCTACATATAGACGTATGTATGAATGAATGAAACTCGAGCGACGACGATCGATAATATTTATATTTATTCGACTAGTTTCTTCTTCTAGGATCCAGCATCATACGTGAGTGAAGACGACGATTCCACTAACCGTTTATCAACAACTAATACTTCGCCAACAGCAGACATGACAAAAAAGAAAAAGTCCAAAGCAGCTTCTATGTACGTGTAAAGTAGTTTGTTGTTTGTTTTGCAAAGAACTATTAATAGAAAATGTATTCTACTCTTGAATAGAGCAAAAGATTTTAAATCACGTGCAGCTAATTTAATACGCCGTCGTACAACAGAAGCAACCTTATCAGAAAAAAGCCTTATACCATCACGTGAAGATGTTCAATCATGGGAAGAATCATTTGATGCACTACTACGACATCGATGTAAATATATATATATATATATATACATATTCTATGTTTTCTTCTGCGATTTTTCGAACGTTTTACTTTCATTTTTTTTCTATTATAGATGGACAAGCTTTGTTTCGTGCTTTTTTGCGTACTGAATTTAGTGAAGAAAATCTTGAATTTTGGCTTGCATGTGATGAATTTCGTTCATGTAAAGAACCAAAACGATCTGCGAAAGCAAAAAAAATCTACATGGATTTTATTGCTATTGGTGCCCCAAAACAAGTAAAAAATTTCGTTTTTCTTCTTCGTTTTTTTTTACCTTTCAAAAGAAACGTTTAGGTGAATCTTGATACTGAAACTCGAATGTCAACAATAGCCAATATTGATAACCCGCCAATAGAAACATTTGATCGAGCACAAAGACGTATTCAAGGTTTAATGGAAAAAGATTCATATCAGCGTTTTCTGAAATCTGAATTATACATTAATCTATTACGTCGTACAACATATCCAGTCCAACGACGAACAACAGCAGAAGTTTCATCAAAATCATCCTGACAACAACAAATATATTATTTGTTGTTGCAGGATTATCGTTCATTGTCTTCTCTTCCTTCGATAGAATATTATGCAGCACCAGCTGCCATTATGTCTACAGAAGATGTTGATTGTCCGCTCGGTTATATCCGTGCATCTAGTCAGAAGAGAGGAACAGAACTACATGTATACTTTTTTACGCAAAAAGAAAAACTAGCGAGCCTCGATGGCCACTGTCTCTCTGTGTGCAAGAAAAGTTTTTTTTTCTCTTTTATTCTTCGTTTTTTTTTCTTCTTTTTTTTACTTGTGTCGTTATATTCTTCTTTACCTGTGTGTACGTATGCATATGAGAACAGAGCAGAATATGGATGAGAAAAAAGAACTATAATTGATTAACAAAAAAACAAAACAGACAACGTTTTATTTTGAATATGCAAATGAATATCTTTCACTTGTATGTATGTAAAAAGAAAATATACATTTGAAATCAACTGTTGTAAATAACAATATGAATCTTTTTTTTTGTTCTAGCTTACAGAAATAGCTGATGAAAAATATGCCTTTAGGTTATAGGTTTCTGGATCAATACTAACATGTTTAATGTACTGAAAAAAATATCTATAATTGGTTTATGGATTCGTTAAGTAAACAATGAAAGTCATGAAAAAGGATTTTGAAAAAAGTTTTTATTTGAATGTTCATGAATTTTCACTAGGATAAACATAATATACGGAAGTATCTTGTCTTCTAGTATATTAAATATTAAAATGTATAACTCAAAATTTAATTAACTGTAAAGAAACCTTAAAAATAGCTGTATTCAACTTGAAAACCGTTGATCAGTGAACGGAAGTCAGGGATGAAAGCGATGCGAATTCATTTCATTCAGAAAAAGAAACAATCTAATAATAGATTGGTTCTTTTTGGGAGAACATAAAGTTTATGTAAATGAAGTACTTATGATCACATTGAATCATGTGATCTCACGTCATACGAAATTCAAATCAGAAGTTCTTGTCAAAATTGAAATGATTCATAAAGAACAGCACATGTTCGTCGTAATCTCCATGGCGATACATGGCGACTACTCATAAGAGTTGTCGAATCATAGAAATTTGAGAGTAAAGTACTTCAAAATAAATTGAATGCGTCTACGATGCCAAGCGTTTTTGATATTATGAATGAGCACATTTTTAAGTGTAAATCATTCGACTTAGCAACTATACCGTATCCTATTTGCATGTTTTAAATATATTAATATTTGATTGTTTTTTTTTGTTAAAAAATTTTCTATTACTATTGTGTGTCGGTCTGGTCTCAAAGCTTCAGAGAAAAGAAAAATTGCGCCATTGGCAGAAGTTGTTTGATACATCTGCTATTACCTGAAATTAATACGAATAGTTTCCTTTTATTCTCGTTAAAATCTTCCGGATTTGCAAGTTTTTCTTCTTTCGATGATCATCTTTCAATAACAAATGAAGGGTGTCTCACATAGCCTAGATTTTGGAGAAGTGCTCACTTCTCACAAGGAGATGCCGCATGTCCCGTGGAGAACGTTACACCAACACTAGAGAGATGCGGACATCTGCCGTTGGAGATGCACGATTTCCCTTAGATATGCACATCCCCCGCGTAAGATATTACTTTTCTGACGGAACATGCGGCATCTCTCGCGGGAGACGTGAGCACTTCTCTAAAGTCTTGGTTATGTGACACTGCTGTAACAAATAAATTGACCAAATTATTTGAAATAAAAAGTTTCGGAGATTACTTGGAACTTGATCGAATTTTTCATAGTCATTTGTTTTAAACTTCGTTTAACTTCTGCGTTCAATGTTCTTATTGTTAAAACGAAAACTTTCTAATCTAGTAATGTCAAATTGCGTAGATGTCGTATTGATTTCTAGTTTTAAAAGACTATAGGATTTATGCAATCAGTAAAATCAATGAGATAAATTTTCAATACGTTTGAATAGTATAAAATTAAAAGATAAAATCATTTATCATTTATTAATTATCAGGATTTATAAATAATTTGAGAATCAGTGTATTTAAACAGTAAATTGAATGAAACGGAAATTTTATAGAGTACAACTGGGTAAATGTTTAGAGAAAATCGATGATGTATTTTGTAATTCAAATATCTTTTTTAATTTGCTTAGTATTTTCTTCTCTAACAATCTGTGAAATTAGTTTTAAAATATCTCTTAGTACAACGTATTGAGGATGAATTTCTTGAGGCCAATGTCAGGATTCGAAATTTACCGTGTCTCGGATAAAAGTGTACTAGTGTTGGCGTAGCTGAAGTAGATGTGAAGTTTTGACCAAATCTAACAGAAGTACTAAACCTGGTTTTCATCAAACAAAAAGAGAGTAGCTGGCATCATTTGAGTTCTAATATAAATGAAACTTTACGATCGATTCATGTCTCCAAGGAGCTAAAACAAAAGTTTTCAATCTTATTGATATCCTTGAATTCAGAGTTAACTATCGTATAATTTAGAAAAAGAACGAAGCAGTTAGTTCATATTGTTTCTAAATATTCTATGCATGTTTCTTGTTTACAAAACATGCTGATGGAGCATGCAATTTTGATTTAAAAAAGAATATGTTTTCTGTTACGAGAATAGGATACATTTCGTGCGATGAAATATTTCGAAAATCATGAAGTAATAGTTGCCGGAGAACATTTCTACCTTTTTGAGAGGTGCAGACAGAGGTTCAATTATCGATATTCATAATTATCATGACTATGATGCCGTAAGAATAGGAATAGGTAGCAGTAGATTCAGTTATTGTTGGACCGTACTAACATTTGAATACAAAAATATATAGTGCTTAAACATATGCACTCTATCGTCAATAACAAAACTACCCATACTAACTCAGTTCTGTTCATTCTCTACGATTAGGAAATTCTAATGTCCTAGCTCGTTAGAAATGTATACACTGCTCCGGTTCCAAAGAATAATCCAGATGAGTGAGAGTAAGATCTTAACATGTAGAATTTCTGCATCTCATAGAACGATAGAAGCGCTTAAACTCTGACAACTATTGAAATGACCACAAATAGTGGACTCATTACTAGTTCAATTTCCGTCACGGATACCAGTGATTTTTGAAATTTCTACAATGTGTGCATCTCGTCAAATTCTCGTGATTCTAGCAGATGCAAAGGCATATCGGCTAAATTCGTTTCACGAGTACTGACTGACTCCCGATTTATTTGCATTCTCTGTTCTTTCAACATTTTCGAAACTTATTTTATCATGGACTACGAGTGTAGAAATCTCTGGAACTTTACAATTTCAGGCAATTAAACATATACTAAGACAGAATATCGCTGAAATTTGAATAGATAATATCGCTAACTTTTTTGCGTCCCACAGACATTCAAAGTCGACATACAAAACATACCCATTGCAGTGTCTTATGCATTCGACAGTTACAATTGGAATAACATTGAAAAATTTTGCTTTATCTGATGGGAGACATGAATCGACCGTAAAGTTTCATTTATATTAGAACTCAAACGATGCCAGCTACTCTCTTTTTGTTTGATGAAAACCAGGTTTAGTACTTCTGTTAGATTTGGTCAAAACTTCACATCTACTTCAGCTACGCCAACACTAGTACACTTTTATCTGAGACACGGTAAATTTCGAATCCTGACATTGGCCTCAGGAAATTTATCACCACTACGCTACATTACGAACAATCTCAAAACTAATTTCACAGATTGTTAAAGAAGAAAATCTAAGCAAACTAAAAAAGATATTTTAGTTACAAAATCTTATGTCGTCGATTTTCCATAGACAGCTACCCCGTCTTACTCTGTAAAAGTTCCAATGTATTATAATGTGTGTGTGACATATTTTTCCGTTTTTCTATTCTGTTCTGTGACTTTATGGTACAAATGACAACAAGTACAATGCACGCATAATACTGACTCGAGTTGGATACAATTGAATTTTAGATTCATCTAGTCGATTTGAAACTCTCACACGGGTCTGATTAGATAAATAAATTTACAAACATACCTAAATAGGTAAATCATTAAGATTATTTGTTAGTGAACGGAATTATGTTGAAATGATGACAACTCATCTAATACGATCATCGACGAAGGAATTAATGAAAGATAAAAAAAGTTGTGAATACGTTCCTATCGATGAGGCGGTATCATGAAAATTTACCCATATATATATAAATGTAGTGCTCACACTTCATTTCTTTGATGATGATCTCAATGTATGAAATAAAGTTGTTTCATAATGATTCAGCAATACATATTTCAACGCATTATGTATCTAGAACCTAGAGAGTGCTTCAACAGACACTTCTTTTCGCCTTTAAGAACTAGAGTGGTGGGAAGTGAGATGTCAAACAGATTGGATCAGATAGATCAAATATATGACTCAAACCGACATTAGACGCTAAGATATACACACACTGCTGCTATTGTCTTTCTTATCATCACTTAATGTTTAACATATTGAACAAATATAAATGGTACATATGGCACAGTGTTAAAGCAACGTGTCCAATGAAGTGGAAGAAGGTAATTGTGATTTCCGTCATATGTTCAAAACTTGAAGTAGAAGTAGAAATAGCACTGATTAACAATAAAAGAAAATGAACGAGATCCATTACAATAGTTTTCTTTTCTCGTTTCTTTTTTGGATTTGAATTAAATGATTTTCTGATTTTGTCTTTATTTATTTCAAGTTCTCATTCTCGTAGTTTTCTACTTCATATGGTTAAAATTCTTGTCTCTACTGAAGTAATTATTCTCTAAATTGCACTGATCGATTTCGATTATTTTACTAAATCAAATTATTATATTGTGGCTTATTTCTTATAAACTGATCGTTGTTTTTATTCTGTACTAAAACTTTAGTACTGATAATTGTGCCAATTTTACTAATCAAATAGTTATTTCGTTTCGTTTTTATTAGAGTTATGTAATACAAAAGAAATCGTATTTTGTTATGTTTAATAATTAAGTTTCTCCCTAGGACATATTCTTTATCGTTTATATTTTAATTTCTTCGTAAAAATTTCCTTGACTGTCACATTCCGCTTGGTGACGTCTTGATATATTCAAATTATCGTTCTTGTTCAAATACTTCACTGTTAAATATCATTTTCTCTTCTAAAAAAAAACCATTAAATATTCATGGAGATTGATATCTATCGATCGTTATTTAAGTACTTCTTATCTAAGAACGCTGGCTATGGCAATCGCAAAATGTCAAGGAAGATATCATTTTAATTTGAATATTACATTCATATAGTTCCATCTAGTCAATACAAACGGTGATTATTGCTGTCATCAAACTTTATACATGTCGCATCAAAGTTACGACTTCTATGCAATTTTTTATTGAAGTTGTTTTAATCAAGTGCGACAATAAGTAGATGATAATCCGAACTACATCATCAAAGCCAGTAATCAAAACTTGCCCTTCAAAGAAACTAAAGACACATACTTGTAAAACAGATAAGAAAAACATTGTAGAAGTTATCTTGAAAAAAATTGCATAGACACAAAAGGGTACAGTTTGAAATGATAAGATTAGTGTTGCTTCGAAATTGTACATTAGTTATGTCCAAATCAAATCTATAAGCTAATTATAAAATCGAGCCAACGTTTGAATATGAAACCGTCTAATACTAGGATTATGATAAGTGGATTAATTTCAGTGAAAATGTAGCTGCATGGTCGTCCATCAGAAATTTCACCTGTACGTTATAACTTAAAATAAATAATCTTGTCATTTCAAACTGTACTTTTTTGTGTCGATCAAATCTTTTTCAAGATAACTTCTACAACGTTTTTCTTATCTGTTTTACAAGTATGTGTCTTTTGTTTCATTGAAAGACAAGTTCAGATTACCAGAGTTGTCGATGTAGTTTGGATCATCATCTACTTACTGTCTAACTTGATTAAAACAACTTCAATACAACATATACAATGAGTCTCAACATTGTTCAACAAGATTTATTTTCAGTTTTTTCGATTATCTTGAATAATTTAAATCATGGATTCTGATAGAGTAGATTTTTTCCTATCGGAATACAAGTGAAAAAAAAACGTATTATTAGATTTCTATAGTAGGCTGAATCTTCAGAAAGTCAAAACTCTGTTTTTTCAACACATAGGACCCACTCATATTTTTTGATTTGACCTAAGTACAATGATAAAGATAATAATTCTGTACCCAATAATATGTCGTCGAGTTCTCTACAATGCTTTCTCGCTGAGATACAGCAACTTAATTATTGACAGAAACAAAGGTTTTCCGACATAGAGAATGGTAAATCTACGGGTCAGAGGTTTAAGTGGAATGGCTATATCTCGCCAAAAACTAACGTAGCGCATTATTATCTTTATCATAATACGTAGACTACATCAAAAAAAAAACTTTTAAAGGTCCTATGTGTTGAAAAAATTGAGGTTCTGGTTTTCTAGCGATCCAGCCTATGAATATCGAACACTGTTCTCTTTTCACTTATATTACGATAGAAAACAATTTGCTCTATCAGAACCAATATTTAGATTATTCATAGCGCTCAAGATAGCCGAAACAATTGCAAGTATATCTCGTTGAACAATTCTGGTATTCTAGTTATACATGTTTATATACATGTACCAACATAGTGTTCGAACTTGTCCTTTATCTTGGTTTTACAAAAACGTGTAGGACGTGTTATTACTTATATTATAATTTTCCTACGTATGATTAATGTTAATAATTCCATAGGTTGACAAAATGTCTTCGACAAAAAACAAAAGCTTTGCCTATTAGACAATTGACATCATGCTATTATAATCTTATGAAGAAAGTGTTACTTAATAAAAAGTGACGTAGGTTTCATGAATAAACGGCTTTTACAAAATATTAGATTGCAGAGTAAAAATGAATCTACAACTGACATACTATCGACAGAGTTCGCTATGCATAAACTAGGAATCCATTGGTTGCATAAGACGCCATTGAATACCTAATAGCCAT
Source organism: Rotaria macrura (assembly GCA_900239685.1). NCBI lineage: Eukaryota > Metazoa > Rotifera > Eurotatoria > Philodinida > Philodinidae > Rotaria > Rotaria macrura. Next base: position 81,089 of record OENT01000047.1, read on the forward strand.
GAACGATGATTCGAACGAGACGAAACATGAAAATATTCTGTTTTTTATTCAAGGAACAAAGAATTATGTGATAACATGCAACCACTCTATCGGACAATTTTACTTCCTGTTCTGGTCATGTCCATGAATACCACAGATTCAAATATGATGTCTTCTAGTTCAACAACTCCATCAACATTTGAAGTTATATCCAATGAAATCATTGATTATTTCGAAACACATCGTGAACAGATTCCCTTATTAATAATTGTTTATCTGCTAACTATGATTTGGATCATTTATCTTATATTGTATCATTCACGTATTCAAGGTATCATATTATCTTATTTGTTGAAACGTTTTTATTTTTATGATGCAACACAAATTAAATTTGATTCATTCTCCATATCATTTATATCTGGCTCAATTATGTTTAGAAATTTACATATTACAACAGGAAATTATTTTGTTTTTGTTAAAGATGGTTGTTTGATATTCCGTTATTGGTCAACGACAAACAAGAAACCTGTCATACGTTTAATAATAAAATTAAATCATTTTGATGTACAATTGTTTAGTCCTATTCGTTCAAATACATCATTAGCAGCAAATAATTCAAATGATGATTTTCATAAAGGATCAACACGAGGGTAAAAACATATCTATGAAATACAGTAAAACGAACGAGCAATCGGTTATATCCCTTTCTTGTATTTCGAAGGAGTTCAACAAAAATCGATGATACACACGATGTAAATACAGTTAAAAATAATGATGAACGTTTTCGACTTGAAAATCTTCGAAGTCTTTTTCCAGCTATTGAAATCAAAATTGAACATGTTTGTTTATTTCTCTCCGTTTATGTTTTGTTGTTATTTGTTTTTGTTAAATGTTTTTTTACTTTTATTTAAACAGGGCAGAATATCTATTGGACATGATACATTACCATATGGTTTATTAATACGTTTTAATTCAATGACAAGTACATTTACTAGTGAATCACCATCAAAATATGCTCCAAATATTGATTTGATGACATTGATTTATAGTTTGAAGTATAAAAATCTTCGAGTACAACTTTATCCAATTAGATTTTATGATGGACAACTCAGTGACAAGTAAGAAATCGTCTGTTTTGTTTTCGTAGAAAACCCTAACAGGTCATATGAGAAAATCTGTTTTGAAAAATTTAAATTTAAATATATACAACAGATACATTTTTGTTCTCTGCTATTTTAATGAAATTCGAAAAAAAAACATATTATTTTGATTTACTCAACATCGGGATACAATGTATAACATGAATTTCAGACGAATAAATATGTTGCTTGGTATGAAATGAGATTGTCTAGTTCTTATGTTTTTTTAAGACAATGATATACGTATATTGCGGTCTGCTGGAAAAATGTCGACAACAGAAAAAGCAAAGAAAAAACATCGAAAGGGAAAAATAAAAAAATAATCATATCTCTAGAATACGGCGATTCTAATCGCATTTAGTTCATTGTTTTTCCTTATGACTTTACTAGTGTAGAATTTTAGCCAGTATTGATAGGGATGACTAACTATTGATAGAAGTAAAATAAAAGAGTTGAACGAAGAATAATTGTATAACTAAACTTGTACAGTCATGACTGAAGCTTTCATAATTTTAACTAGTGAAGTTTAAGCAAAATCTCCAGCTATTTCTTTTATAAATTCAAATAAAGAAAAACCTTTACTAGTCGGCGATGAATCTACTTCTAAAATGAATAAAGCAACAACAACTACTAAGTATTGGATATGCACTATTAATAATTGTGCACCTAAAGTTCATACTGGTTCAACAAGTCTATTGATGAAAACTGTTGACAATCATAGTCATCTGCCAAAAAAAGAAAAACTTGAGGTTCGTGCAGTTCGTGAAATAATGACATTTTTTATTTAGTATTTTTTTGTAAAACTTTTTTCACTGTTAAAATTTCAACTTAATTTCATACTATAAAACATGCACTAAATATTTTCAACACTCTAAAAATATGAATTGACAATGTTTCATGTTAATATAATTTTTCGACATTTTTCCTTTCGACATTATGACGACCAACCTATATTACATATAAAAGTGTATCTTGATATATTCTCTATGAGTACATACAATTTTAAATCGATTGAAAATTAATTGATTGCTCTATAGGATTTCGATTAACATACAGTAAAACCCTTCTAATCTGAACACCATTAGAACTTTCATAAATCGTTCGTAATGACGGGGTGATCAGATCAGAGAGGGTTTATGGAAAGAAAACGTTTTTCTTATTTAAAGCACATACTTTAATCTTTTACTATTGATCAGCAGATTTTTATTCATTAAGGTCACCTCCCCCCTCCTCAAAAAAGTCGATTTTCGTCAAGAAAATGAGAGTTAAGATAACACCATGAGGTGACAGCCCATGTTCTGCTCTTTCAGAATCACTATAGTTTTATTTCCAAAGACCATTTTATGACCGAAATTTTTAGTGATCTTTGAGAAGTCCTCTATGTCAAAAACGATTTTTTTTTAAAATTAGGCCTTTGATCTCTAATTACTGCTTAATTAATTAATTAATTAATTAACAACTAATGAAGCGCTCAGCCTGTGCAGAAATAAAAGTTACGTAGGACGAGTTAGGTCAGTTTCCTCAAAAACCACGTGAAAATTAAGAAAATTTAGAGAAACAGCAAAAAGTTTTCGAAACAATGTTTTTATGTTTCTCACAAAATCATGTTTTTTCATCTTCCATCCTAGTTATTTTGCCTTCAACTATGTTTCTTCGGAAATTGTTTTTTACCATTCGATAGAACATGCAGAGGCGCAGGGTATCTTGTGCTCCGATTTTTGAAAAAACTTTCTTTTCATGTCCAAAAAAGATCGCCTACACAATTCACTTGCAGTTTTTTGGCCTTTTTTCAAGGACTTTGATTTGTAGAAACTCTTTTGGAGATAAAAAAAGCTTTTTCAAACATCGGAGCACGAGATGCCCTGCGTCTTTGCAAGCTCTATCAAATGGTAAAAAATAATTTTCCAAAAAACATAGTTGAAGGCAAAATAACTAGGATGGAAAATGGATCATTTTTAACTAGTGTTCACTTTATAACTTCCTTAAACTTGCATATTTCGGGCTGAAATTTTTATCGTAGGCTAGCCGCTCCAGTCCTAACATATTCGCAAAATTTCAGTCGATTTGGACTTTATTTGACGAAAATCGACTTATGAGGGGGGGGGTGGGCTTAAATTCATTTTTGAATTTGCTTTTCAATCTTTTATTTCTGTTCAATTCGTAATCATTTTTATATTCTAATTTTCTTTGTAAAATATTGGAAACAACACCAATTGAAATTTGGAATTCATCCCGAGGAGGATCATTCCGACAATTGGATCCGATAGGATTCATGTCGGATCCGATCATGTTTCTATCTGAGTTTCCCTAATTCAACGAAATTCCATCGGATTCCTGGGTGCGATCCGACATTCGGATCCTTAGTGCTTGGTTTTATCGAATCCTACTGTTGGAATCCGATTGGATTCGGTATCGCATTCATTCACTTGAGTCGCTTAATTGTCTACAGAAAAATCCATTTTCTTTCTCTTTTATACGGTTCATTTTTTCTTGTAAACAAAGCTCACGACGAGTTGTCGTATTTAATAATTTAAAATTAACATACAAACATACAACAAATAATTCAATTGTGTATCGACAAGATTAAAATTCTTTTTTTCTATTTCTCTCTAAGGCAATCACAAAATTAGCCAATGAAAAACATCTTGTTAATTCAAAATTTAATGGTGCCTTCTATAACGTTCACATTCAGAATCTCGAGGTGTTCACTAAGGAGAGGGTCAAAACCAGCGAAAATCGCTCGGGGGGCGGGGGACCAAAGGGTGTTCAGTATAAAAGGTTGTTTATAAAGGAGGGGTGTTCAGTGTCACAGGTTTTACTGTATATCTATTTCTTTTCATTGAGATGGTGTCAATATCTTTGCATTATCGAACGAACAATTCTAAAATTCTAAAGCATCGACCGTAACTTAGAGTGCTGCCGTATACATGCACTACTTATGTGTAGAGCATTCGGCATGACAAATTTTCGGATTCGGTTTACATAAGAATTACAGATTCAAATCTCATTTGACTAGGTATATTAGATGAACAATGTCACTTAGTAAAATTCTGCTTACTATGACCACTATTTGTAGGATTACGATTGTTTCTTCTAATTGATAAGCTATGATTGGATAGAGTTCAATTGAACAATGAATGATTTCATTGTTTGACATGTATCTACTATGTTATAAAGGTTTAAACATTCTTATCACAAGCAAACGGATGATTTTGAAGTACTGACTAACAGTCGTTTGAATTCGAATCAGTCACAGTATGACATTTGAGTAAATTGCAATCTACCCTAGCCGTTATGATTAACATGGAAATCGATAGTGATTACAGCGAATATAAGGAATTTAGCACAAGAACTTAAATTAAGATGAACACTTTCTATCGAAGATTATAATAAAGAGAATAGTGTTGATGAAATTTTGATTGCACAGCATCTCACAACATTAGGTTACTGAACGAATGGAATTTTGTTTTCATTCTTCTTCTTGATTTTTATCTTCTGTTTTATTTTTTGAAGATGGCTAAATATTAATAATGTAGCAATACTGCATTTAGTTCTTTAAGACTAATCTCTTTCGATTTACCGATCTGCAAAAAAAGTACAACACCATTCATAGGCGGCGGAGCGTTTCTAATTTAGGGGGAGGCTCAAAAGTTTTTTGAAAAACAAAAACAGAAAGTCGACATTAGAGGGAGAAAACGGACTTTTAAATTTCTTGATTATAACTTTCATTGAAAACATTTTCTTTACTGATTCATTTGCACACCTTCAGAGCAATCGAGAATTCTACTTCACTATCAAAATTTTTATTTCATTATCAACATAAGCATATAAAATCTTTAACCTTGACTAAAGCAAATAAAAAAGTCATAAGTACAAAAACGATTATTCATGTCCAAAAAAGGCTTTTCTACTCTGATTTTTTGCAAGTAAATCAAAACAATTGCTGTTCAAGTCTAACTGATCTAATTTTTCTTTATGAACATGAGGAATAAGCACATTATTAATGCATTGTTGTGTCATTGTTGATCGTAGATATGTCTTTATTCTATTCATAACACTGAAGCCTCGTTCAGCCGTAGCCGTTGTAACGGGAACTGTTAAATATAAACGCAATAATTTACAATATTCATGAAACATATATTTCCTCGGACTGGACTGAATATTACTTCGGAGAAAAAATAGCATCGCTTTTCTAAACGCTTTCACTTATCAAATATAGAATTACGATGAAATCAGAATTTTTTTCAAATAGCTGAGCCTCCCCTAGCCTAAGGGCTCCGCCGCCTATGACACAATCTTCACTAAATTTGATTCCTCGCTTCTTTTCTTCGTCATTAAAAATGTTTGATTGAAACTTATAGAGGACTTTCTCGTTACTTCTGTTATTAGAGAAATTGTTTTCTTCTTGAAACTTCGAAAAGAAAATCTGCTTCATTAAAATTTGTTTGTTGTTTTGTTCTTTTTTCTCATCAGTTTACCACCAATACCATCTTCTAAAACAACAGGAAGAGACATATTTCAAATCCTCGAATGTTCGGAAGGTGAACTTGTTTATGAGCAAGATGTACCTGGTAAAATAAAAATATGTATTGCATAAGAAAAAAACATATTTGTTAAACTCTAGGTAAAATGATCGAATCATTTGGAAATCGTGAACCGATTCCTGATCTAGCATGGAAAATTGGTATGAAATGTAATAAACAAACAAAAATTACATACGGACCTTGGGCTGATCGACAGAGGTTAATTTAAGCATTTTATTTTTCTCTACCTGTATACTCAATCATGGTTTTGATATTTAGAGAATTGTTATGGCAATTCTTTTTACCAACGGTGTACGAAGAATATCTAGTTACACCGGAACCATCCGTTGGTCAAACGAGAATCTTTAAATCTGTTCATTTCGAACTCTTTCTCAATTGTTCTACAGTATTCGATCTCTATTTTATGGACAAAAGGGTTTGTTTGATGATTGAGAAAAAAAAACAAATCATTTATTCGTATCTTTCTCATTTAAATCTTGTATAGAAACTTCAGAAACTTCACATTGAGTGCCTTTCGAACGGTTCATACATTGAAGCAATATTACCATTTTCAACTAAGCCCGATGGTTTCGATACAAATTTATCAATGCACATAACAAGTCCATTGATTAGTACAAATCTTTCATTTTCACCATTTATTCAAGCTGATAATATTCATGTAAAATAATACGATTTATTTCAATGGTTAATCCAACCGAAAAAACAATTCTTATTTTAATTTAGATCAAAGTTCACATTCACTATCCTCGTTTGTGGAATTCACTACAAACTTGGTGCATTGATATCGCAACAAATAAACCCCGAGTGTACTTTATTATGGAACATAAAAATTTTTTTCAAGGTTAAAATAATTTTTCTGAATACAAAGTATCTTCATCGGCGTACTTATTAATTTACTTCTAGCTTTGATCAATGATTGGTCTTCGTCGTCACTACCGGATATGTATTCGTTTACACCGTTTATCTACGATATAACTGTAAATGGTGAACAAGTTGAATTATTGATTCCATCTAATCAAGGAAATTGGATTGATTGTTCAAATGGAATAGATCAACAGTCTGCAGAAAACAGTATTTAATGAGAAGATAAAATCTCTTCTATTTTTATTATTTCAAAATATCTTTTAAGATTATCTATCGCTATGTGCTAAATCGCTTGTATTAAAATATCCACTTGCATTTTCGGAATTCTGTCCAAAATCTACAGCAACAGATTTAAGAATTGAAGTTCGTTATATCAAAATGAATCGTATGAGGAAGAAAAGTAAATGATATATTCCTTATTTCTTTTAGGCTAATGATTTACTTGGTCGTCTTGTTCTACCACGAAGTAATCGAATGTATTATATTATAGAAGGACTTGATGCACACAAACGATTTTATACACCGAATGGTATCGATTCACGTTTATCTCTATCAGATTCATTCGATAAACGGTAATTCAGTATGAATTATTTATCAGTACTCATATGAAAGAGTGCTTTATCAAATCATTATTTATCATGTCTAAACTTAGTTCATCGTGTTTCTAAGCAGGAAAACAAGTATTAGACAATATGATTTTGACATGACAGAAAAATGATACGAAAATAACATGATTGTTACTGTCAGTTAGAATTGCAAATCAATATCATGGAATTCTTTCTCACTCTTTTTTCTACATTCCATCATAGATAAGTTTGTCGAGATAAAATACCAGTTAAATAAGTAACATCGATGAAATATCTAAATCGATATGCTTATCGCTTCGAATATGGTTAATCAGGATTATCATGCTTTCGAATATCTCTCCTTAATGATTGAAGATTTTCTAGTATTCTAAATAGAAATTAAAAAAGATATGCATGTGTCACCTCAAGATTTTTGTTACCACAATTCCATTTTCCTTCAATCATTGCTTTCAAAGGTGATCTTAATCAATGCACACATATCATGTATACATTATATAATGGTCGTGAATGTGGATAAAGGTGTAACTGTCGTCATGATCGACGATTGAGTTCATTCTTTTTGTATTTTTATTTGGAGATTACAAACAGTCTCATTCACATATCATTTTGCAATGGTTTATAAGAATGTGTAAATTTAACCCGTTGAAAGCACGATCAACAATGACCAATCAAATAATCTTCATATTTTCGTTGTTGTCATTATTGAAAATGATGGCACGAATTGTGAAAACAAAATAAATCTGTAGCCCTGAATTTATGCTAATTCCAGTGTTTTTGGAATGTATCATTCAAATTGTGACGTAGATAATACTGTTGTTTATTTTTTCAAACGCTAGCCAGTGCAATTTCTTTGCAAAGTCTGACGAAATTAGCTTTTCCAACGTATACATATGGATTTATATCCGATGAAAATCATCATACTCTAAAGTGGTACACTTTTAGAGCATCAATTATTTCATGAGTTCAAGAAAGTCGAATTTGAAAACTAATTCTAATGAGATTTTTCTGTGTTTTCGAATGTATTCGTCTAAGAAAAACTAAGAAGAAGCTATTCTAATTTGTACCATTGCTAGATTTCACTGGTCGAAATTCTACAGAAAACACGTTGGAATCATTGAGCACTTCTGTCATCGATACATCAACCATTGAAAACAAACACTTGACCATATACTGATTGTTGAAATATAATAGAGAAAACGTGTGCCGTTTCAACTTAATAAAGTTGAACAAGTAATAATTTTCTATGTGTGATAACAAAACTAAAAGTGGATGCTCAGAATATGCAGACAGAAAAGATACTATATATGGAATTGAAAGAGTGATGTAAAAATGTTGATACGGAAACGAGCACATTTTAGTTTCTATTGAAGATAAATCCATAATCATCGGTTGCAACAGTTATTATCATGAGATTTTTTTTTGTAAGGCTATCTTTTTCAAAAAGAAAAAACAACTCAATTTTTTAATTCACAATTTGAGTGAGATATTCCAAAATCATTTCGAGAGTGAGATTTATTCGAGGCATTTCAATACTCATGATGGATTGATTTTATCGTGAATAGTATCAAATCATAAATTGTTGCATTGACCATGAGCATTCCTGTCAAACTTGTAAGCATTGCAAAAAATTCATGAACATCTTCTTGTCATTGTCTTTATTTTTATTCAACTTCTCAATATCAATTGAAAATTCATATATAATACCACTCAATAACAGAAGAACAAAACCCAATAAGATTTAGTTATCGAATTTTCTTCCATCAACGACATAGCTACTTATTTAACTATAGATTTTGTTTAGCGAACTTTGACAATTTGACGCTTCAAAGGAAAGACTGTCTAGTCGCACGAATTAAAAGAAAAATACTCTATGTTTCTCTACGAAAAACGAAGTATTTTCAACGGGTTATATGAATAAAGTTCTGTTGTTCTCTCTCCTGACAATCTTCTTTAGGATTTTCAACATTCATATTTAACCAAGTTTTACGTTCTTCGTTAAAGGGATGATTGTTTTGACTGTGGAGAAACGACTCATTTGAAGATTCTTGTACAAATTCTTCTTCATTCATCACCACCGATTGATGTAAATCGAACAGGTATAGACAGAGACATTGACATGAACAATATACACATATACTTATATACAATACGTATGTTTCTGCATCAGATCTGTTATATGTTCAACAAATCAAATCGATGGGTAATCGACAAACATTTCATCCAAATAAACTTGATTATGACGTCTTCAATATTGAAATTGAAATGGGCCCGGTTAATTTACTGCTCTATGGATTATTTTTGAAAAATCTTTGGTGGGTTAAAGTGAGTTGGCCAGATTTCCTGTTTTCGTTTTTATTTTTCGAAAGATATCTATCTGTTTGCATTTTGCGCGAATTCTTCAGGAAAATCTTTTCGGCTGGGATCAAACCTATCATGAAATAAATGAACCAGATTTAATACGTGAAAAGAAGATTATTGTACAGGATGATCCTATTATTGATCTGATCGATGAAAATCGTCCATTCGATCCACGATATTTTCGACCATTTATGATAACGTTACGTGTTGCACTTCATAATATTACAGCTCATTTTATTCATGTAAAATGAAAGATTTCATTTGTTATTTTCCATAAGAAATAAGTATTTCGGATTTTCTAGCATACTGATAATGAACCTTGTCCGATTGGTTTTTGTGAACGATTGTGTGTCGAAATGACGACTAATCTAGATGAAACAAAATTACAAGTACTATTTTTACCTATTCATGCTTATGTTGAAGATTCAGTCATTGTAAGTACATGAATCAAGTAGGACAAGAAAAAGTAAATACATGTCCATACGAGATTTTATCAAAAGATATATTATAAAAAATTCACCAATCTTCTTTTTAATATAGAACATTTGATTGAAAAAAAATAATAACTGAGAACGATGAAGCGTATATTCTGAAAAATTGAAATTACAAAAAAGCCTCTTAATTCATAGATTGATATTAATTAAAGAGTATAGATTAATATAACACAACATATGGTTACAAGGATTTGTTTGCCGACTAAGCTATGAGCTCGAACAAGATATGGTGTGTCATCGCATGAATTAAAAATCAAAATATCTCGAACAGAAGCACGATTTAAAAAGAACTAAATAGTTCATCGCATAGATAACTGAAAATATGACCTTGTTTCTGTGTGGAATGTTAAAAAAATGACAGTTGATACAAATACATTTGAGTACATGAGACGGTACGAGAAAATGAAAGATAAAAAAACAAAATATGCTTTTACATCTAGATAAGAACTTAGAAATCTATTCAAAACGTGTTGAATTCTTCTTCTGATTGAACAATAGAAACTTTTACTTTTAGGTTTAATAGAATCTCTAGGAAATCAGTACTTTACGGTTGAGTGACGCTGAAAAATCTTAACATTGGTTTTGTTTGTGCCAATTTTTTGATAAAAATAAAGCGAATAAACAACCGAAGTCATCTGAAGGTTAGGTGATTTCCGTTTTCTTTTACAATTCGCTCACAGTTCTCCGAAGTGATGCTCATCATGATTCTTGTTAAAAATCGATTCGTAGATTTAAAAAAAAACGTATGTGTTATTAAAAATTATAAGAACTTACACATTTTTCTATTCGGTTTTCGCAAAGATTTTACTTCTGAGTTTCAACTATTTGAAAACATAAAATTGTTTTCAATTTGTGTTCTCTTGATCACACATTTTACAAGAGCCTTATGCTAAGTAGTAAATAGATTTTGGTTTTATTTGCAATGATCACATCCATGAGATGACACCATTAATTTCATTTCTTGACAGTTTTTCCAGATCGCACACTTTTCGTTCTTATTTTCTGCTTCACAAATCAATTGTTAAATCGAATGGATTGCGATATGGCTTGCATGTTAAGAATCTCTTTCAAGTAAAGAAAAACCCATTCGATTAAATGAAGAACATTTTCTCGTATCATCTTGCCATAGGGCTAATCATTTTTATCGCAAATTTTGTCTTGGAAATTTCGTATAAGTTAAATATTCTTGAACTAAAGTAATTTTTTGAAGAGAGTTCATTCCGCAGAAAATTTCTGGTTAAACACTCGGAACTTCGATATTACTGTATCTTTTGTTATACTCAAGATCATAGGTGGCTATTTAACTCGATGAAATTTCTGAAACTTAATATCTTTTCTTCAAAGAGAACTAAATCGGATCAACACCTATCGACGGGAAGTCTTCAATTATCTGGTTTGGTAATACGTGGTCATGCAATGCTTTCTCACGAAGGGCTACCACCGGAACGTGAAACACTTGAATATGCATGGCAAATGGAAATTGTACTTGGCAAAATATCAGCACGTTTGACAACGATACAGGTATGCGAAGAAAAACATCATTTGTTCTTTTGTTTTCTTTTCAGAGATCAATTGTTTCTTCTGCTTTTTAGTTAGAAAAAATCTTGTGTTTTTCGAAAAATTTCTATTTACAAATGATGGAAGATGAACATACACTTATGCGTTCACCTATTATGGATAGAACAAAATGGATTGAGAAACTTAAATATGATGTGCTCAGATTTAGTTTGGATTCAGTGGATTTCAGTATTGTTGAAATTGGAAATGCACTTCACGTTCAGGTAAGAAAACTAATTTCAATCGTAGAGAGATTGAATCATACTAGCCTGAACTGAGTATGTATGGAGAGAACGAAATCATACTTTCGAAATTTCATATTTTGATAGAAGATGAGAAAAATTTCTTTTAGCTTGCATGAATAAAATTCATCGTAGTTTGATTCATAATTCTAAATTAATGAGATTAAAAAGTCTGTAAAAAAATCGGGGTCTATGGCGAAGGCTCAAGATAAATGTATAACCTAACATCATCGTAATTCATTCTCTGAATAGTCATGGTGTCATTATACTCAATCATGATCACTTCTTATAATATAGATATCTAGTTTTTGCGACAGGAAAATATCTTGAGAAAGACATACACATATTATTTGAAAACTGTTGAACCTATCAAAGATATGTAAAATGCGAGTGTAGTGAAAAATTTTTGTGTTCGAGTTTTTCGAAGAGGTTTTTCTTTTGGTATATATTTATTCAAACCAGGCATCATGTATGATTCTTAATTTTTTCAAACTTCTCTCATTCTCATTGCTATTTCTTTTCACACGATACTATGGTGTGCATCTACACTCTCATACCAAAAGTCATAGTTTCATCTTTAAAAGTAATAAATACCATCGCATGATAAAGGTAAGGTTCTTGTTCAAGCCAGTTGAAATCAACATCATTGATACTGATTAGACGAGGATAATTAATCAAATTCCTTGAGTTTAACTAATTGAAAAGAACAAAAAACTAAACAGGTCAAAAGTTTGTCTTCGAATTTTTATTAGACAACTTCATCATGGTTCCTGTGTAACAAAACTATAGAATATCATGCTATTAGTTAACTTTTCATTACTGTGATACTATTCATACACAAAGCACAAAATAAGAAATCTTCCTATGATCAATTTACAGCAATAGACTTTTATGAAACACGAAATGACAATTGATATTGATGATACTTGATCACATGTCGGATATCAATAGAAGACGATGAGCCGTTTCTTTTTATCTTGAATTTTTAAAAAATATTGAAACACTTACATTTTGCTAAAGACAAGGATCCGGTTAACCCTAGTTTGGTCGAAAGCAAAAATGTCGAAGGGCAAAAATGTCGAAAATTTTCGCAAAATAATATCGAAAGGTTAAAAGGTCGAATGATAATAATGTCGAAAGGAAAAAAGGCCGAAAATAGGAACGTCGAAAAAAATGTCGAAATGGAAATGACCAAAAGATAAAAATTGGGAAAGAATAGAAAATGTTTTTTTCGTTCAGGAAAAATTATTATATTTGTTTTATTGAAACAGATCTTAATCATAAAATAAAGTATATGAATAATAAAGATAAAATGCTGAAAGACTTTGAATTAAAGATCAAACATGTATTGATATGAAGTTTGGAACTATGTTTTATTTCTCACGAGATACGATAATCCAGTAATAAGTTGAGAAGAATTAATTAGGCCATCATTATATCGTTGATACAGAGTATCAACAGGTTTTTGTTTTCCTGTTGTTCGTACATTTTTTTCTCGATGCACCAGAAGACCACTGAAGAATAATTGTTTGAAAATTTGTTTCCTCAGCTTGCATGAATTGAATAAACCGCCATATGTTGGGGTGATTGCGTAAAATACGATGGTTCATTCTGTTATGATAACCTTCAATGAGAAAGTATAGACGTCGCTTTCGAAATAGATTCCATCATTGAGTTACATAGCGCTCTCGGGTGTCTGTGACACTTCACCATGTTCAAACATCGAAAATATTATCTGTATATAAATAAGTATATACTTTTGAAATTTTTTCATTTATATATCTAGTATTCCAAATTTTTACATTTCGATGTTTTTATAGTTCGACATTATAGTTTTCGATATTTGTACTTTCTTCATTATTACCTTTCGACATTTTAACTTTCGACATTTTAACTTTCGACTTTTTTAGCTTCGACATTTTAGCTTTCGACCAAACTAGGGTGAATCAAGGATCCAATATTTAAAGAAAAAAAACATGTTTTCGTAAGAAAAAATGAGAGGATTTTACTATGACGGAAATATTTCAGATGCACCACTCATACTATGACATGCTCCCTCTTGTCTCATAGGTGCATGTCACTGTCTGTTGACCTTTATTCTACATTTGTGAAGTAGACTGATGTTCAATAGTAAGAATCTACATAATATTCAAATTTCTAGAAAAGGATGTTGTATAAGTATAAATTTTTCTACTGTCTCACCAATTTCACATTTAATTATTTAAAACCTATTGCTCAATTTTTTTGTCATAATTTAATTTTCAAATCATATGATCTATCACACGGTGAATAGATTTTTATTATGAACTCTAAATTATTCTTTTATGGTTCAGAATTATGGGTACCTTAGATCTCGTTACGATTAATAAACTCTAGTGAAATTTAATTTCCATAGCTTTTCGAATCAAGTGGCATGTTTTCTCTTTCTAGGTTGCATCAATTCGTTTATGTACATGTAATATGCACACGAGTCTATGTGATGAAAATTTAACATTAAAAGTCGGTAGTATTCAACTTCATCAACTACTTCGTCTCTATCCTGGTTCATGGGTAGAAGCTGGCTCTATCCTTGTGCCAGAATTACGTATGAATGCTAAATTTGGTTGTCATCCTCCAACACAAATCAATACGAACGAACAAATCGAATTTCTTCGTCGACATGATCAACACTCACAAAGATTACATTTTCTTCAACATACCAAATCTCAACACTTGACAATACCAAGTTCAAAACGGTCATCAATTTCTACCTTGCCAACAAATATAAATCTTCCATCATGTGCATGTCTTGGTGGTTCATCAAGTTATTATACACTTGTTCAAGGTGAACAATTTTTTAAGACTACATTTTATCTTAGTGAGCAACCATCATTTGGTCGTTCATTATTTCGACCTGATCTACATGTTGTACATTCACATTCTGTATTTCAACATAAATATAATTGGAATACTTATATACGTGCATCTGTACAAAATCAAGAATTGAAGGAGGAAGAAAACTTTTATCCGTTTGATTTTTGTCGACAACTCAGTGCCTATAGTGAACAAACAACTCGAAATTATGATGAAGATCATCCAGACGGTAAATCATCTCGATCAAAGTCCGTATCACAACCAAAACACAAACAATGCGTTGAAAAAAAATCTCATAAATATTCATCATCGTCATCATCAATACCTTTATTTCTTATGGGTATTGATGATTTATCATCATCATCATCTATATTCACAAGTGATGCGTACGTAACACCGAAAGAGCATCTCTCACTAAATAGTTCACGACAAACTAATTTAAATAATAAACATGATCTTCAACAACCATCAACTATTGATTTACAACAAAAATCATTGACAAATTCAACATCAATACCTACAAGATTTGATTTATTAACGAAATCTATCGATGAAGAAGAAACAACATCACGCTCGACTTTACATTCATCGTCAACTGATTCGTTACGCAGTATAGAAGAGATGCTCATCAAACAAAACCCGAACGATGTACCCATATTATTCCCACAAAATGTAAATAGAGAAATATGAAATACTATAAGTCGGCGATTCATTCAAGTAGATTGAACAGAGCTAAGTTTTTTCCCCTTCGCGTGAATGTCATCATAATAGAATTAAGTAGAAAGCTATGACTCAAAAACTAGAAGACAACTCTAAATGAATCAATACAATAGATATAGTATGAAACGTAGAATTTCTCATCTATGCAGACGATGTCAATTTTTCGAGTGAAAACCAGTGAATCTTATATTATTTATTTAAACAAATATCCTTGCCGAGTAATTGTAGCCTCCATTATATTGTATTTATGTATAAGGAACCAATTTCTTCTAAAATTTTTCGAATTATATGATTATTGTTGAGACTTCTACTGAAGAGAAGGAATCTATGGACTTTCCGAAAAGAATTCAAAGATGCTGGATCATTATCAATAGTATTCAAATTTATTCATCTAACTGAGTTTATTTCTTATTAGTAGGAGTCAAATCGGTATTCTTCGACGCCAAGTCGATATTTGACAAAAAGAAAATGTTTGGCAAAAAACATAAACAGAATTTTTTTATTGATGAAGAGTTCTTGCTACAGTTGTAGACTCAGCATTTAGAAATTAGACAACACTGATTAGAAAGTAATATGATAGCAGACTAGGCAGTTTACAATGAAAAAGCATGAATTTCCAATTGAAAACATATCGAACAAATGTGTTAAATAAAAGTATTCATATAATCAAATGAACTA
Source organism: Rotaria macrura (assembly GCA_900239685.1). NCBI lineage: Eukaryota > Metazoa > Rotifera > Eurotatoria > Philodinida > Philodinidae > Rotaria > Rotaria macrura. The sequence goes on from OENT01000047.1 coordinate 97,104, forward strand.
ATTATATTAGCATATTGATAATCAATTTTGGAATCACAATTTTCTGCGTTTAAAAATCAATGACATACTCTGTAGTGTTTCACCATACCACTGACAGAGAAACGTTGTAAAGAATTCTTCTTTTATGTAATTTGAGGAACTCATTCATAATGCTTGAAATCGATTTCAAACTAATAGTTAAAAAATAGTGTGGATACTCTTTTTTTTTAGTAGTGTTGTGTCATTGTTCTTCTCATGAATACGTATATTCAATTGTCGACTTTGCACAGCAGTAAATCTTAAAGAGAATCAATGATTCTGTAGAAGTTTCATAGTGCTTCTCGACTTTGCTCATTTGATAGTTATCATAAGATTTCAACTTATTATTAACCACATATCTCATTGTAGAAAGTGTAAAGTCGATGTATTGAAATTTAGCTTTTTTCAAGAACCGTAGAATATGTCAGCATAAATAACCTATTAACTTAAACTATTCTCAGAACACTCATCGTTGATCAGATTCAGTGATATATAGATAGTTTCAACACAAAAATCGTATCACAAATAGAAATATTCTCTCGTTGGTAGTTTGAATTCAAACTATCTTATGTTGTGAAAAAAAAACATGTATTGACTTACAGTTGAGCTTTAAGTATACCGTATCTATCGATGTTTCCGTACGAGTAATAAAGTATATAGCCAATCGAAAGTATTGGAATCTTGTTTCATACCAATGAATCAATGCGGAAAAGAACAGATTTTCTACGTTTTTTCAATTGTAAATACGTAGACAAGATACGTATATATATATATATATGTGACAGTTTCAATTGGCAATCTCTAAAAGAAAGTGAACTGATATATAAATCATGAATAGTTACGAATATCAAAAACTAAACCTAAAGAACTGACTATTTTTCTAGAGTGACTCATCGCATGGACAACGTGACCAAAATGGTTCAACAATATCACTTGGTCCATCGTGGATTAGTTTACGAAATCAAATGAAAATGCCTATACCTAAATCACCGTTGCTATGCACAACATACATTCGGTATTTATCTCATTATCGTTCATCGACATGGGCAAAAAAATATTCGTTTCCACCAGTGATTGCACAAGACAAAATAAATCATCACTCATTACTTGATTTCAATTGTGTTTCACGAGGTTTCTCATGTTCATTTCTATCTGAATCTATGCCTTCAACGCAAACACGTCAACAATACTCCAATGCGTACTATCGATCTCGTTCAACAGCAACATCATCAGCATCATCTCCAATGAGCTCATCGAATAATATTGCAACTGAAAAAGATTTGTGTCTGCAATTTGCAGGCTCATTAAATATACTTCTTACGCCGTTGATGCTAGAATGTTTAACAACATATATTGATAAATGGAAAACCTATGATATTCATTCAATGTCCATTCTTGATGGTCTGCATCTTCAAGCTCAAACAACATCGAATGCTCCATTAACAAACATTGACTTATCAGCAACAAAACTATCTTTGCAATTACCAAAGATAAATATTTGTTTATTACAAGCTGGTTTAGCAGAAGATCATATACAAATAACTGAATTACAAAATCCAATTGATATTGTTACAATGTCATTATTTGCTTTATCATGTAAACAAATTCAAATGGAAACAATTCTATCGAAACGGGATCAATCAACAGCTGGCGTTTTCAAAATTCAATCCATAACAGGACAATTTCGTCGTTTTGAAAATGAGTTTTCATCGATTAATGACGTCAATATTCATGCAATACAATCAGAACGTTGTCGTCTACAATGTCATATCGGTGATGTTAAAACACATTTACCTATTGATAAAAATAGAGATAATTTCGGTTTTGTTATGAATGAATTCGGTTTGCAACGCCTGTGTTTTAAACTAATTAACACTGCAGCTAAACAACAACACGAAAGAAGACAAACAATATCAACAACAATAACGAATGTCAATGAAACTCAAATAAATAAACCATTAAGTAAACAGAAATTAAAAGGAAAACACTCATATGACGTAAGTAACATAATAATTAGAATAATATCTATACAATTAAACTATGAAACATAAGCTCACTGTCGTTGCTTATGTTAGACATACAACGTTTATCTGCATTGTTTTTAGTAGAACTTATCTCTCGCTTTATTTGGATGATCTGAAATATAAGAAAGACGTACTAGGTTATTCTAAAAGATCATCAGAATAAAAGTAATCTAAATCAGTCTTGTTCAGTCTAAATAATTCATATCTACTATCTTGAAATGAATGCGATGTTTTCTTGAAATTTTACACTATTACATTGCTGATATCTACTATCTATTAGTACCATAATTCGAATAGAAACAGATGTAATTACTTGATCATATCAATGAAATTTTCTATGATTACCTTTAAATATTCAACTCAAAACTATGAGCTACTTTTCGTGTTAATTGTCATAATAAATGATTACTGACTTCTGCACATGACTCGGACGACTAAGATCAATGGAATTACATTTGAACGGTTGTAGTTAATGAAGAAATTTGAAAAATGAACGTGTTCACTCGACTTTTAATATGGTGTAGTGTTAATACAAAGTAAAATATCACTCATAATCTAATCGACTAAGAATATTTGTCTACGAAAGGAACATATTTATTTTAATTGAAATTCGAATTTGTACTAAACATTTTTTCAAATAACGAATAGTTTTAGACTCGACAAAACTGAAATCGCGAATCATCAATTCGCATAGCGAACCTATAAAATAAAATCTTAAGAGATAGAATTATAGAAAATCTGCAGTGTTGTGTAACTGTTCACGTTGAATTCTTTCGTCCAATTTTAGAATCAATCTAAAGCATAAGACAAGTATCATAGAAATGTTCCTTTTTTAATGATTGTTTTCCGTAGTCTCTATCGTTGTTGTTGTTTCCTGTTTAAATTCGATGAGCTTATAGATGTTAGCTTTCGTCAATAATTACAGACATGATGACCAGGATGAAAAGAATTTTTCTAACATTTTGTAATTAAGTTCATAATTCAACATAAGTTATACCCATCGATATTGACATTTGAAAACTCTTTAGCCATCACCGCCAACTCTTGCAACGACTGCTCCAGCAATCATCGTTTCACCAGCAACAACATCATCAATAGTTCCAAGTTCTTCGACTTCGTTATCAAGTAGTGTATTCGACGGTTCAATCGATCATGTATGGATCTCATTTCCTGAGCCTCCACGTCATTTACATTCGACATCTTATCTATCAAAACGACAGCATAATAATCCTATACGTAATGGAAAAGAAATTCCAGCACAAAAGAAATTATTTACTTATACACGTTACGATTGGAATTTTCTTTCTACACTATCTCCAACTGTTCTTGGTTGGTTCTGTGTTATTAATCGAATGGAAAAACCGTTTAAAAAATTTCTTAAAAAACGTGAAAAACGTCGTGATGCTATTTTAGCTTATTTTCTTATTGAAACGATACCACTATCAACATTGCCACCAAGTAAATTACAGCATCTATTTACGCCGAAAACGAAATATTTTCTTTCACATCCTGTTTGTCAACTTGTCACAGAATTTCGTAAACATTTCAATAAAGATATGCAAATCGATGTGCATCTTCAATCGAATATAATGCCAGATATCCAAATATTGAAACAGGGCATACGTGAATCATGCCGTGCCTGGGCTCAAACATTTAAATTACAAGCACAAACGCATTTCAATATGGGTCGATTATTATCCAAACACAATAGGTTCTTAAATCATTCTATCAATCAAGAACATCATCCAGATGCTAAACAAACACCAACTAAGATCAATCGTGTTCAAAATTTTCTCGGACATGACTCGACTGTAGAACCTGCATCAGATAAATCGAAGCTATTTCAAAGTGAATTGAATAGTACTAGTGTAAAAAAGTCATCTGTTCGAAAACGACCGATAGCACAAAAAACTCGATCAACAGCTAAGGATAAAGAAACAATAATCGAAATGACAAATTTATCATCATCAATACCAGAACATCGACCTGCATCGAGTTTAATAGGTAAAGATCTATCATTTCTTCTTGTCATGTCTTGTTAAATAGCAGAATTTCATAATCAAACACAATGACTAATCTATTTTTAAATATATATGTTGGTTTCCGTATTTAAAATCGATACTAGAAGAAGAAATGAAAAATTTAAAGATGCTTATATTCTATATTCGTTGGGAAGAAAAAGAAGAGAAGAAACTATGCGAGGAGACGTCTATGAATTCCAATACAAGCGTAGTACAACACCATTAAAAATACATCATCTCATATTGGGCTAGCCATATTTTATGATTAGAATACCATTGATCAGACAGTGATTTGTTTTTCTCAAACGTACCTATGTTAAAGTATTCACTCTTTGATTTTTGGAGAATTTAAAAACACATTAAACTCACCATCGAATAGCCCTCAGAAGAAATACTATAGTGACGTGAAAAGAAAGTTCGACGTGATGAATTATCTTCGTGATCAACAAATCTCAATGAAGCCCATGAAAAACAAAAGAATTTTTATAAAATTTATTCGAAATAATCCATCTTTTGTCTCTCACATTGAAACTATTAGAACCTAATATATCATCTTAGTATGCATGTGTAAGCATGAGAGTGTATATTTAAATTATTGCAGCACAATCGGCAGGTTATGTGAATGTAGCATTCGATCAAGGTAAGCTTTTGACGCAATCAAGTTATGAGAAATTCCCGCTAATAAAAACAGATATACTGCACACAGTTGCTTGCAAAAAAGAACCACATGCGAGTTCAATGCTTATTTTTACGCATATTCATGAGCGATCAATATCATATATATATATATATATATGTTTCTGGAAAAATGAACCTATATGCATGATTTCCATGCTGTATACACGATAAAATAAAATAGTTTACAACATATGTATCTTGTTGATTTTCTTTGTTATAGGTGATGCTCTACGATTTCTCGAACCGACCGCAACCAGTAATAATACGACTGGCTATAGACGATTAAGTATTAGTATGGATGAGTCCGAGTTTGAGAGTAATAATAATAATAGTCGATTAAATAATTCTAATCCTAATGACTCCTCCAATGGACTTACTTTTTATACAGATGCTAGTTCCCTTGAAGAATTATTTAAAATTTTATTTGAATATGCTGGTATCGAATTATCTGTAACATCCTCCATTGAACCATTATTTAAAAAATTGGGTCAAACAGTTCTAGCATCAGCACAAATAAAGCAATTCGATGTTAAAATTTTACCAAATGAACTCATGCACGATTCTCAAACAATTATAGTTAATCCATCAGTTGAGTTATCTATACTCGGTATAACAAATTTAAATATTCATTGTGTATGTAAACAATCATTGGAACATAATCAATTACATTCAGCTAATGTTCAAGCAGGTGTACGCATACAATGTATAAAACAAGAATTAAATCTTTCATTGCTACGTCTTGTTTATCAGTTTTATACTGTTGTGGGTAATGCATTTGAATATACAGGTATGGATGAAAATAAAACAACTGATACAAATCTATGTCAACAACAAGACGATCTATTAATAAATCGTTCACGTACAACAACACTCAATGATATTGATAATAGGGATATCATGAATAAAGAAAAAGAATGTTGGAAAAAATTACGTGAACTTGTTGCAATATATCAAACATCCACTGATATAAAACATTTACAAGTTATCATGCCTAGTGGAAGAAGTCACTCACAAATATCGAATGATGATAGTTTGAATGAACATCGAACAGCACCATTTATATTGAAGACAGGACGAAACGATAGTAAAAATGAAACACTTTTACTTTCAGCTTTCGGTTGGCTAATTATTGATGAAATATATTATGCTGCATCACTCGGTGGTCTTAAAGTTGATGGTTGCATGAGAAAAGTTCACGGCAGTATTTCATTATCACAGAAACTTCGAGCTGTACAATCAAATTCAACTAATCATAATGCGAAAAAGTAAAACGAAATTATGCATACTTCGACTGTAACCGAAAGTGTCAGAATCTCATTTTGAAAATTTGAAGAAAAAACCTATGTAGTCGTAATACTAGATTCTATTGTGTCTTCCATAAATTTCTGCCTTATGCTTAGTTGTCTATCTATGTTCTCATTCAGTTTACACATTCAAACGTATTCCTTGTATTAATTCATAAAGTAGTTTTCCTTCTGCTAGAATCTTCCTTATGAAACTAATCTATAAAATTGTTTATAACACAATGGAATCATTGTGTTGTCTAGATTGACTTTACGCACCATGAATTGATGTATCTCTAGATGTAGCTTTCTTTCCTATCTATCAGAGAGCATAGTCATATGGGTAATTGAAATTTTTATTCAGTTTTCTACTATTTTGTATTTATCATTTTGTCAACATGTCTTAGACAGGTTTAGCTTATCAGAATCCAACTTTTCTGAGCTTGACTAATTAGAGACTAAGGTAAGAAGCTGTAATTAGTCGAATCTAAAGAATAACATTTAACTTACTGAAACCTTTTTTGATGATGATTAAAGAATATTTATCATGATTGAGGGCATTGACTTCTACATATTGCCAAATCGTGCTTCTAGTTAAGAAAATATGCTAAAAAGATTGGCCTACATGAACCTCTGATGCTCTTACATTTTACTATCAGCTGAATTCGAAAGAAAATTCACAGCTTATCTAAGACATTAAAATCTCTCTATATGTAAGAAATAGTTTCTATATAATATGTATGGTTAACGTTCATGCATATTTTAAATTCATCTCTTGTATATAGATACGATGGATCATTAATAGTTCAAATTGATTCAACGTCTTTGTCTCTTAAAGAAACATTGTCGACATCTTCGGATTCAATTAATAATAATACTAGTCAGTCATTCAATGCACATGTTTCTCATTCGCCAGTATCAACACAAGAAATATCTGTACTCGACATTATCGTCGGCAAATCTCAAGCATTAACATCTCTTCAAACTCGCGGCTTGAATTTACGATTAAGTGGTGTAACAAATATTGGTAGGATTGCAATGGATGTTCCATTACGTCCACAAGAAGTTCATGATCTAGTTAATCGTGCCGGTCGTTTAATAACATCTTATGTTCAAGAATTTCTTCCTAACGATACACAACCATCATCTACGGTATTATCAAAACCCGACGATGCACTAAAAACAACAAATGCAAAAGCAGATGAAACAATTGAAACAATGAATCCACCAACTACGAATGTGCCTATCCCAAGAAAAAAACTTATAAATCTTCATCGTAAACGAAAACTATCATCACAATTACCAGAAGAGATTTCAACAACAACGAAAACACCTATCTTTGAAGTTCATATAACTGCACATTGTCAAGGCATGACATTTTCTACAACACTGTTATCAACACTCAAAGCTCAATATAAGATTGGTGTTGTTGAAGGTGTTGCCAATCTTGGTAAAACAACATCACGTTTTACTGCCATTATACATGAACATGCATTACATTTTCTAAATAATAATAGCACAACTCATTTCCATCAAGCTCAAACAGTTAGTTCAGATAATCATGTACGTATTGATTTTCCACAAATACGTTGCTATGGAAATTATACTGCGGAGCATAAAGAAGATAATAAGCCGACAGGACATTTAAATCTTCGTACAAACATCGATTTACTGAAATTAACAATAACTGCTGATTTTCTAGCACAACTAGTATTTGTTTCGAAAGTAATAATACATGAAATTAATGAAATTCTTGCAAAAGTAGCAGGCGTTGATCAATTTCAATTTAAATCAATTAAATCAAAAAGTCAAAATCAAACTGGTAAACCGTCAGATAACATTAATAATGATTTCATCAATCATGATGATGATGATACTGAACATGAAAAAATATCGACAACACCATTTGTATACAAAATAAAAATTACAATGGAAGGCTTTGAAGTCATCGGACAAACACCATCAAACACAATAGTTAAATTTGAAAATGGCGATAAAGCAATTCCAATAGTTGTTGATCTAACGAATTTCGATGAACAAAATTCATTAATATTATATAATAAATCATTGATCAATGCTTCACTATATATTAAACTTAGTTTAGGACAATTATTACAAACTGGAAATTTTCAAGATGCGGCATATTTTAAAACGGAATTATTTTTGAAAAATTCTTTTCAAGTAAGTTTTGAAATATATGTATATATATATATCAGAGGTTCAGCAAAGTCACTAGGCTTGCCTGCCTGCCTGTGACAGGCAAGGCAGGCCGATTAAAAAAACACACGGCAGCCTGGCCTGTCTATATGCTATATATATATTGTTTTGTTTTCGTTAGAAATTTTTTTAACAAATTGAAGGTAGTGCTAGCAATTAGGAGAAGTATAGAATAATGTTCTGTGTTCATTATGATGGATCGAATGGATGACAAATATCCATCTCAAATCGCATAGTTCATCATTTGTATCTATTCATTCTTTATGTTCTCATTTATCTATATATATACATATTCTTTTAGTCTTTATTGTTGTTAAAATATTTCTTATCAATTCTTGTTTTGATATTTCTGATTAATTGTTAAAGCCTTTTTTATTTATTTTTAACCTAAATGTTAGCATTTAATTGTGTTTCTTCGAGAAATGGCTGATATTGATCTTCCATCTGTATTAATGATTACCGATCTTGTTCACTAGTAAAACAAAATACATCAGGGCTGTGTGTTTGTGTGACTCTCTCCTCCGGAATATTCGAAACATTGTCTTGCATTCTATTTCACAAAATGAAATTTATACTACCTGAAATATAATTTTATAAGTTACCCTCAGTGTTGCCAGATGTCAAACTCGAAAGTCCAGAATTCAAATCTCAATATTCTGTAAAATTCCGAAAAGTCTCTAAAAAACCTAAAAAAAGTTTAGAAAAAACTCGAAAAATCCCAAAAACTTTGAAAAAATCCTGAGAAAGTCTAAAAAAATTGCCAAAAACCAAAATATTCACGAAAAGTCGAGAGAAAATCTTGAAAAGACACAAAAAATCGTCAAGAATTTACAAAAATTCAGAAAAAATCTCCGAAAAATCCCGAAAAAAATCTTGTAAAATCTCAAAAAACTGTCAAAATCCAGAAGACTTGCAATACTAGTTACTTCTTCGCAAATGTTTTGGAAAGTAGGATGCTACAGGTTACTCCCACCACCAATTTTTGGTTGTTCGCGACACCTCTGGTAATGTTATTGGTATGAAATAAAAATAGACAGGCCTATCCAAGCAGGCCAGACCGAAAAAATAAGTCGGTAGGCACAGGCAGGCTTGAAATGCGAAGACCTGCCACAGGCCGGCCAGAACTTTAAAAACGCAGCCTGGTTGGACCTCTCTCTCTACATATATATATAAATTACATTGAACGAAAGGATGATCGAGTAGCTCGTCTAACTAATTTCTATGTAAGTACAATTTCTTTGGTAAATTTTCAATCGAAAGTTCACGTAGCACTTAAAGTACTCGTCTAGCAGGAACGAGAAACATAGGGAAAATATGTAGACTTCCCGTACCATCGTTGAAAATCATCTTCGATAGGCTCTATTGAGTCATCGATGACAATCGATATTATTTTGAATAAGATCCACTTGCTATGTACAAGTAAATATTCTGAATAAGCTGAATGCTAGAAACATCGTAATTATCTTACGAGTCTTTATTAAATTCGTTTCGATGAATAATGTCAAAAAGAGATCATTACTGGATATTCTATGAATTATTAAAAGTGCAAGAAATAATTATTCGCTTTTCCCTAGTTAGATGTTAGCTCGAATGAAAATTACGATCGATATAAAAATTGGTGTGTTCAAATTTAATCCAATATCATTAGAAAGATTCTAAAATTGACCAGGAAAAGTCAAGAGTATGTGTTATAGAACATACGAGACGATATTGTTTCGTTTCCTATTCGATGTAGTTTCATGAAAACATAAAGATGATTGAAATAATTTTCTAATGAAGAAATAGATTCCCAAAGACATGAAAGCATGAAATTACGTCTAACTCAATGTGTATTGTTCGAGTTGGGTATTTTTTCTAGGATAGGAAAATGAATGTTTTAATATGTGAAATTTTCTGATTCGAACAATTCTGAGATCAACGCAATTGATTTAGTTTCCATGTCGCTCATTTACCAAAAGAACCTATCGATTCCAGTATAGCTATTAAATATAATTTGTACTTGAGTTAGATGCTAAACTTTAATTTTGACTTGTCTAATCACAAATTCACTTCAAGCTATTCTCTATTCAAAGTGTGACAATCTAGCCCTTTGCTAGATTACAAACAGTTCAATGCGTTCTTCCATTTTCTTTTAAATTATTTTTTCTAAAATATGTAATATTTCAATTCATTATGTATCAATGTATTTATATTCTTTCGTCTAGCCTGATGATCTCGAAAAGAAAGCGTATTTTATTCGTTTAACTAAGCCAAGCTTCTATTGGCAATCGGGTGCTATTGATAAAGGTAATTTCAATGCATGTTTTTTTTTATTTTACTACACAAGAAACAACATTTCATTAATAGGAATTCTCTTTTGGCTGAATTATAAAAATACGTATGATTATTGGAATGAACAACGTGGTGCATTTACAACTCCAGCAAGTGATTCGACACATTTACGTTCATTAGTGAATGTTCAAGCATCGCCAACAAACCATGAACTTAATCTTATGTTTCAATTACATATAATTGATCTAGGTATTGCAATACCACTGCAACAGCTAGATCAACAAACAAAATTGACTTCAACAAACGATATTCAATCAAATCAAATACCGAATCCACGACAAATCTCACCAACATATGAAGAAAGTAGTGACTTTCTCGTATTTACACTTGATCAAACAACAATATCAGCGTGTTCATGTGGTGCTATTATAAGCTCAGGTTCGTTCGAAGGTTTTTGTCTTCGTTTTGCAGAAAATTTTCAACAAACAAAGTCCGATTGGAAGCCAATACGTTCGATATCATCATTGTCAGATGTTATTTTAAATGCATGCTGTGTTCCAAGTGGACATTATTCAATGCATTCACGTGCTAAACATATACTGAATTCAAATCGTCCAAAATGGTATTTAAATGTTCAATGGGATATGAAAGGTATCGATATTAATATTGATTCACTCATAAGTAAACGTTTCTCACAATTAATTCGAACTATAACATCAACACAATTAATTGAACCTAATGATCACATTAAGAATGGTAATAATTTATCGAAAAATTCCAATTTAATGCATATGCACAATGGTAGTATGATGGCTACGAATGATAGTAAAGATCCTATTGAAGATGATGAAAGAAGAAAACGATTGGAATACGAATATTCTATATTAGGACATAAAATAGCAGCATTAAAGTAAGACATGATTATTTTTCTTTTGTTTACAGAAAACATGAAAAAACATTTTCTGTTCGTCTAACTCTTCCAAAACACTCAACCGATTTCATTAGAATATAATCAATGATAAACGTTGTTCAGAATGAATCGAACACAAATCAAATATACAGTAAATGATTGATGTTTCATAAGTGATGGGGCTTCATGAATTAAAAATAAACATATATGGATGTTAAGATGCATTCGATAATCAGAAGAAAAAAAACTTTTAGAACATGACGTATTGGCTGGTATTGATCATATAGCTATGTATACAATTTTATCGGTTGTTTTGATTATCTTTTACTTGATCGTGACGAAACATTTTTCTTCGGATCATTCTTATATTTTTCTAAAATAATAATCGATTTTTATTGTTCATTGGTGACATCAAAGCAGAGAAGAAGAATGCAAGCCATGAAAAATTTTGTCGATCAAATTCTACGTACATGTTTAGATTGAAATAATTGTATTAGATATGAAGAAAAGATTTCTATGTCGAAAAACATTTTATATGCTAATGTATTCTCATCGAGTACTTGCATTCCAAAGATAGAGTGTTTGAAAACTGATCGGAAAACGTTTAGTTTTAATAATGCCTGTTATGTTTAATATATTCTTATGATTTTAGACGATCTCAAGCACCATCTGAAGTTTTGAAACCAGAAGAAGTTCGCTATCAATGGTTAGAAAAGGAACTATTACATACAGTTAAAACAGAGTTACAACAAAGAATGAGAATACAACCGAATCAGGTAAAATCATATTTGAATTAGCTTACAAATAAATAAAACAAATATATATATATAATTATATACATTTAATTTTATAAAAGATTTACATAATCATTCATTTAACTATCAAAATCAATCGATGTTTATCTAATTTATGCATGTATATATACTGTGATAAATTCCAGAACTAAATTGTATGTCCTATGTAGAATCTACTAAAAACATATTTCTCATATTAAACAATGCATTTTAATAATCGACCCAAACTCCACAGAGTAAGATATTCAATACTGCTATGCATCTTTGTCTTGTACAAGAGTGAACTTCTTTGATAAAAGATAATCCATTAGATAGTTATATATTAGTTAGTTCCTCTTTCTCATTGCTCTATTGAATATATCACTAAGGATTGATGATTTGTATCCTGGATTTGTTTCAACAATATATTTAATTGCAATAACATAAGAAACTAAGTTAGTTTTCTTTTACCGTACAGCAGCAACTACAGCAACAACACAGCATTACAACACCAGAAAAATATGAATTTTTTCAAAGATCAACCTTATTCAGGGTTCGCTTGTATTATTTGACAAAAAAATCTTGTTTTTATTTTCATTTATCTACGACTTGATTATTATTCAACCTGCATGGTTTATTTAGCTTTGTACCTTGTTTTCCCGAGAAATATATTATTCGAGAAAAAGATGACTGCATAGTTTGTTTTCTGTTGTGTCTAAAACTTCATTAGATATAAGTTTTATGCTTGTTTTCATTTATTTGTTTATCCATGGATTGGTTTTGTACAATGCTTGTTATCAATTATTTCCATGTATTTAATTTCTATTCATGAACTATTTGTTGTTTAATTTAGACTTCACTTAATCGTGATCGTAATCGAGTTCTCTTACCAACATTAAGTGTGCCTAACAATAAACATATGCATATACCGGAACAGTCTTCATTATTAAGAAATATACAGTAAGTATTCCTTGTCTAGTTTTATTGTTCTATAACACATGTATATCACTTTACATCGGCTCACGTTCGCATATATCTACTAGTAGTGGAAGACGTTATTCCCTTATGTATGCAACTGCACTTGCTTCGTCGTCAGGTTTAGATCGTCGGAAAATGTACGAGAATGAGCTTTTGTTCTATTGGTCGAGGTGCTTTTGTTTGCCAATCTCATATAGACATAATCTAAAATTACTTTCTACTAAAAGATAACATTTAGAAATGAACTCTTAAGGTTAATGGATATCGAAATACTTAAATGAAAGAATCTATGCATGATCAGATTCAACAAATTCTGAGAAATAAAATCATAGAACTGTTCATGATTTTTATTTTGTTTTCTATTAAGATCGGAATTGGTTTCATATCAATCGAAAACTCCTACACCTTCGATTCATGAAGAAGATTTCGATTATAGAACATCACTTACACCAAATGGTAATAATCGGTAAGAAAAACCCTACGTCAATTTTTATTAATCATATGATTTATTTTTCTAGAACAAAAAATCCATTTCAAACAATATACTCTAGGTATTACTGTTACATTAATAAGACATAAAACTTGTATAAACCGAGTTCGAAACTATGCGATGTTTTTTTTTACGAAGTTTTAATACACATGAAAAATAAAGAAAACTCTTTCTTTAACAATGTTTAGTGCTTCATCAAGTGGACATGACGATCAAAATCCGAATTCTTCGCCTACAGCAAATAATCCAAGCGAAATAACATCAACGCCAGCTGTTGATCTAGAATTAAATCTACAAATTCAAATAGCAAGTGGTTCTTGTAATCTCTATACACGTAATGATCTAATAGTTTATACAACAGTAACAAATAATTTAACCAAACAGCAAAAACAAGCAGCACTTGGCTTAATACAATCAGTCAATAAGATCGAATATCAAGTATTACAATTTCTATTACCAGGTGTTGATGTTGATGCACATTATAATACAAAACATTCTAATGCAACCAACCATTCACTAAATAAACGAGCAAGTTGTTATTGCCGTGCCATGATACAATCGCCAACAACACAGATTGTTGTTCATCCGATATTGCTAGATTTTCTTGAACAAACACTTGAACATGTCAAACTACCGCGTGAACATCAAAGACGAATAAATGAACAAACACAAGATTCAAAGTCAGCTGATGATCAATTAAATGATATGTAAGTTAAATAAATAAACACAATATTAGATTTTTTCAATCAATAAGAATAGTTTCATTAAGCTAATTCCATAACTATAGTATTCGTTCAATAATTTGAATCGTATCAAACCATATAAGATCACATATTCAATTTTCGTTTGACGAACAATATTTTCATATAAAATCTTTGAAGATCGACATATGAAAATCAAGTTGACTCGTTCAGTTGCTTTTCTATGAATTAATGCCTAAAATACAAAGTCTTACTACGTAGCTAGTGATTAATTTGATCCAATAGCTGTTAATGATTATTACTGCAGTCATATGATTAAAATTTTAGAATTATAACATTTTCTAGTCATCACAGTTGTCTGCACAATGTACTCTTTTTTAATTTTATGAAATAGAATTTAATTATAGTCTCTGTTTAAAAATTAAATGTACACTTGCAATTCGATAGTCTAAAAAAAACTACTGCAGATATCACAGACAAAAAGTTAAATATTCCAGAGAACGTATGTTTAGATAGTGTGGCGAAATTATTTTACTAATGAACAAGTCTTAGTGCTTACAGGTTAGAAATCAATTGCCTTGTTATAAAATTGTGAGTACAAATTTAATGACTGGAAAATAACAAATATTTTCGATTATGAATTTTATATAAGACTATCTGTCAATATAAGTTTCTCAATAGAATTTCGATGATAACTTTCGACTGCATGTTTCACAATTTCTTTTTTGTGCTTCACTAGGCTTTTGATCGCAGATCAGGCGCCGTCAACTTCATTTCCCATTGATGTTGTTGTTAGTATATTTATTCAACCATGTATTCTTCAATTTACATGTTTACCAACACATCAAATGGAATGTGAAATTTGTTTACCTGCTGTTGATATGGTTTTCTCGTCAAAAAGTACTTCACCCGATGATATATTATCATCAAAAGATGAATATCAATCTGCAAATATTCTAGAAAATTCTTTTGCCGGTATAAATTTTTCATTACATATGAAAGATTTTAAATTAAATGTTCATCATCCGTTTTCTGGCGAATCAAGAATACATTTATTTGAAGATTTTCGTTCTGGACAATTACAAACACGTAATGCACTAGCCGTTAGTATACAATCTGTTTCATTAAATATATCACGCTCACGTTATATAGTCATCGATAATAACAATGAATCTTTAAATAATATACAATTATCGATTGTTGCACAAATCTCGAAAGCCGAGTTCGAATATGATATAAGACGTTTTACAGAAGTTTTAACATTTCCAAGAATATGGTATAATCGTTCATTGGCTCGTCGTCTTTTCTTAGGTGATGAAGAACCATCAACAAGAATTCCAACATTGAATCGAACAAAGCAAACAATGATGAATCCAACACAAGCAACAACAGTAATAAATAAAATACAACGTAAACAAGCACGTGTCATTTTGGCAATACAATTAAAAGAATTACATATATCAATGCGTATGTCAAATATAATGGGCAAAGTTGAATGGAATACACAGGATGTTTATTCAACGGGAAGTTTTACACTGACAAGCGAAGGAAGAAGAAAATTTCTTCTTTCATTAGGTTTACAAAATTCGATATTTCAAGCCGAACAAGGTATTATTGGTGGCACTATACAATTAAAAAACCTTCGTACAACAGGTAATTATCAATGAAAATCGGTTTCTATTCCAGTTGAATAACATATTTGACAAAAAATTATCCAGTAGTATCAAATTGAAATGAATTCTCCAATCATTTTCTACTCGAGACAGAAGTTTCTCTAGTATTTTAAAATAATTTATTGATATATGTCATATGTAGTAACACATGAGCTACTAAGAATCTCAGAAAAGGTCAAATGTTAAATACGTATTTGACGAATACTTCCATCATTATATTAGTTATGATATAAACGTTGAAAGTATCATAAAATCCAATCGATGAGTTTGAATTGAAAATTTTTTAACTATTCTCGTTACGGTCTATCGCTTGGCAAAAAAGATGCGTCTGAAAAATTTGAACATCAGTCTTTCTTGTTTTCATCATCATTGACATGCAAAGATAGAATTTTGCAATTTCAATATTTTGAAACTCGAATGATTCTCGAAGGTTTGTCTAATGAAAGATATGAGAATGAGAATGAGAAGTTTTCCGCTTTTCTATCGTCTATCACAATTTTAGACTATGCTGTTGTGGAATTGAATTGTGTAATAAATAAAATGAGATCTCAAAATGCCTGTGTTTGATTTTTGAAATTTGAAAATACTTATGTGTCGAACACAATCTTTCTTTCATTCACATCAAATTGACTATTGAAAGCTTCTTAAGAATGATCTCGATTGAAATCCCAGTAAAATTAGTATGCACATGATAGAGATGATTGAAAGCAAATTTTGTTTCACTGATATCGTAGCTTATCACAAATATTTCTAGTCCATTAAATCTTACGCTATGTACGTAGAATCCATCTAGCTATTCCTCATATCAATTGAAATCTACATTGATAGACATAGAAATCATTGAGCGCTTTTCTACAAGAAATTCAATATAACAATGAAACTGTATGTTTATTTCAGGTTATATAAATCAAGAAGTTTGTGATCGAGCATATCTTGTTGATGCTTCTCATGCTATGAGTATTCTTACTGATGCCATTGAAATTCGTATTGACTACATGGGCTCTCCTACATTGATGGGTCGCATATGTTATATTGTACTTCGATTGAATGATGATCGTCATTCAACAACAGTGCAAAATCTACATAGTAAAACAATACCTTCATCAACATTAGTTTTAGTGAATCTTAGTTGGTCACAATTACATTTAATGATAACACGTTCAACAACACCCGACATAATAAAAATGGCTATGAAACTAAAGGAATTCGTTAATACACAAATAGCTAGTTCCAAAAAGTTATTAGCATCCGTTCAATATGATTTTCGTAACGATAGCAAACATAAAAATGCTGAAAAAAATATGAACACAAAAACTTCTTCTCATCTACAATCAAAGTATGATGCAAACACAATTAAAAAATACATTGGAATGAATGGTGGAGAAATCATGTTGCAAGGTCATAATTTAACTATAGTTGTTTTCCATGGATTAAATTTCAAATCACGTCAATGGGCTTTATTTTCACTTAATGAGCCACGAATAAATTTTGTTACTGATCAAGGAGAAGAAAACGATAGTAAGTTATTGATTGCATTTAAAAATGAATTGAAATTTTGATTCTTATTTTCTTTTTCAGTTAATCAGAAATTATTTTTCTATATGGACCATCAAACTCAGTCAACAAATTCAAGTTTAAAATCACGTGCAAACATGGCTTCAATTTCTAAACTAACACGCAATAGTAATGATGCTCCATCACATTTAACAATAAGCGAATGGTTTAATTATGCAAGTTCAACAATAACAGCTGCTGGTAAATTATGATTAAAGAATACATTGTCTTTTTGTTCTCCAATTTTTATATTTCAGGTTTACGTGAGTTTCCAACTATGGATGAACCTGAAACACCACAATCAACAACAACAACTAAAGTACATCCAAGGCAGTACGAATTGAGTACTGAATCAATATTTATTCTTCCGGCTCTTGAATTGCGTTTTCAAACAAGACAAATGCAAGGTAGAAAATATTAGTGTGTTATTTAGAATTGAAAAGAATCTCTTAAAATAATTCTCGTTTCAAGGACAAGTACATTGCAGTTTTGAAACTGAATTCTATGAACATATTATGTTTACGTTTAATGCTGAACATTTTTATTTCTTACATGATCTTGTATCTTCGTATGTGAAAGAAAAAGAACGAAGTACGTCGAATGAAATTTTTATCGTGTTGAAATAATCTAACCTTTGTTCTTCTAGCATTATTAACTATGATAAACGATAGATCTCGACAACGATTGACTGGTTCATCAATATCTTCAACGGATACTCAAATACTTCCACCAGTAGATGAAGCAAAAAGCGATGATACACGTCGTTTTATTTGTCCCGATACGAAATGGAAATTACAACCAACAATAAAACTTCTCACACAATACGGAAGTGAAGTTGAACCATTCGGTGCTGATTATATTTTACAAAAACTAGGCTTCCGTCACGCACGTCTAACGATTCCAAAATGGGTTCAACGTGGTATCATGGATCCATGTGAACAATCCATGGCTATCGTACAACTAATGCTTATTTATCTTTTACCAGAACGTTTCAAGGAAATGTGTATGAAATAGTGATGATTGATGCATTCGATTTAACCTTAATAGAGGCATTACATATTTCTTTGTTGCTTTCTCTAGTCGGCTTCTTTGGTGGCTTATAGATTTGGTTTTGTTTTAAAGAGATTTTTATAATTTCTATTTTTACGGCATTCATAATTATTTTTGTATTTTATAAGAAAAACAAATATTTACACAATTATATATATAAATATATATCAGGTGCGTGCTCATGTGCTTTTTTGTGTCATAAGTAATGAATAAAATGCCCATACCTCATATTACTATTAGAAAAATATCATAACGCATACACACATACACATTATTGTTATGAATCGTACATATCAATATCTATAGTGAAATGTGGATATGTTTCTTTTCAATATAGATTCTGTTATTGATGAATGAAATAGGCTTTGGTGAATTTCGAAGTTCGGCATCAAAATCTTTTCCAACTAGGTAAAAAAACGATGTAGAAAACAAGCATCTAAATATAGCGGTAGCAATTTAGATTCACAAGCTTAAATTCATTTGATATTCGAATGTGTTTGTATCATCTAATGAGACGATAACGAGTTGTTTCAATTTATTGGATAGAATAATCTTTCGATTTGACAATCAAATTGAGTATAATGATCCAATGAACTTTTAGATTTATTGTGAAACTAAAATGTAACGTCAAAGTCCTGTAGTTTTGAATGTTTGCATCTAACACGTGGTGTATGGCATTTTATCCATGTGTTTGTTTCAACATTTTGCGTTGTCGATTAAGCTATCGATGAAAAACTGTTAAAACATGTGATTCACTAGATAACAATATTTGTCTTCATAGTGAAGAAAAAGGAATCCAAACAACAATTATGCGGGCTCAAGTATCACACATTTTAACTAAAACAAGTGCAAGAGAATTACAGACCATGTAAACATCCGGCCCAACCAATCAAATGTTCAAGACAACAAGAATGAAAGATATTTTTACAAATTAAATCTTCGTCTAATAAGTCGCACGACAAGTCTAGTTGGATTTGAATTCGAATTAATTATTGATTACACGTACAAATATGTTTTTGTTTTCAACATACATCCGATTACAGTCGACTGATCATTAGAATAGGAATATTACAATAATATACACATGGATGGTCGTATCACGAATGAATAATTTCAATGATTTGATATATGGATGCATCAACAAGATTATAATATAGCAAATATTAGACGGCACAATTCATTTATTTTGGATTGAATCAAAATAAAGACAAATGAAAAATAATAGTGTACTTATTTGAATACTCAGTTAATTAAATAACACGACATATTTATGATAGGTTAGCAGAACAAAACGATTATTCACATCCTATTTATATATATACATGCTTATATTATATGTGTCTCCCATTTATTGTTGTTGCTGCATGTCATTATAATCATTGTATAATTTTTGTTTCGTTAGATGTCTCTGTAGACCAAGTTCAAAAATTGATTGAAGTTTCATAATATTATTGGTAAAATACTATGAAGGAAAACTAAAATGGCGTCTATCAACCAATAAACCACTCGAGAGAGAGAAAAAATAACGTGATCAAATCGAAACATATTCTTTGCAATATTTTTCTTATCCTTGTCAAATATTCTCAGTTGTATTATGCCGTTTTCATTGACAAGTGATGGACTTTCATTTACCAATTTTTTTATATCATCAGAGCAAAGTAAAAGCTTCCTAAGCCATTGAATAGTTTCCATTCTATGAATATAATATGTTTGTATTAAGATTCTGAAAATCTACTTGTTGAAAAACAAAATCTACTATGCGTATTTAAATTAGTTATTAAAGATTTATTGAATTCAAGTTTACGACATAAACGCTTACTTGAAAAAGAATATTTTCCATTGAAACATTTTTTTATTGTGTTCGAACAAATTTTGCTGCATGGTTATACAGGAAAAAAGTCATTTCCAATCAGTTCATCATCGAATCGTAAAGATCTTTGGCCACTTATTGATCTTATTGCACGTAAATCAACGGATGCCAATGTTATCGAAATATCTTTATCATCAAAAGAAATGACAAATATTCGAACACCTTTAGGACGTGTACGTGCATGGTTACGTCTTGCACTAATGCAAAAACGCTTAGCAGATTATTTTAAAATTCTTGTAGAACAAAAACAAGATTTGAAAGAATTCTATGATCATGAAGCATTGCTATTATCCGATGAAATATCAATTATAACCGGTTTACTTGTTGGTCTTAATGTATTAGATTTGAATTTTTGTTTAAAAGAAGCTGTACTTGATTATCCAAGTGACACACCAATATACTATAGTTTATATTTACGCGAACGACGTGTACCATCACAATCCATATCGAATAATATCCATCCACCAGGTTCTATCGATGATCATATAGATGAACTAGATGATTATTCATCATTATCATCATCACCGATAATAGTACGAACAAGTGCACAAAATTCTGAATCAATTATTTTATCGAATTCAACTGATATGGTGACATCCGATGATCAAAGAATTTCCAGTATACTTGATCAAAAGAATTACATCGAAGAACTTCATAGAAATTTACAGTAAATTAAAAGAATAGATTTAACTGTAACATGCTTGTGGATCTCGATGAGTCGAGTTTAGGAGAAAACTGTTTATAAGTTAATGATAGAAGTGAACATTCACTACTGCAAAGAAATGTTATAAGATACTATTAGCAGTTTCTCAACTCGTCGAAGTCTAGTATTTATATATTTATGTGTCATGAATATCTTCGATTGAATTACATAGGCACTACCACTAGTTCATCTTGAATCAAGCTCATATATTAAAAATCGATCTTGTGAATAGTCCTGTATCAGTAAAAAATAATATACATAATTCTTCAAGTTTCCAATTTCTAATGAAATGAACTGTGCTACCATATGCATAAGTGAAGATTGGATACTTGACTACTGATGAAAATGATAATCTTTCTCTTAAAGATACTCTATTCATCATGAGATCTACTTATGAGTAAAACTTTCAATGAAAAATCAATAATGAATTGATATACAAAAACTGATCTGAGTCCATCTCTTTATTTTCATTTAGAGAGTAAAGTATACATAGATTCTGATGCATTCAGAACGAACTTTTATAACTAACAATATCTGACATTTTTCAGCTACTTTGCAAGAAAAACCGATTGATAATTGTTGACTGTGAACTTTTCATCAGATTTAAGTCTGAATGAGAACCATTTATTGTACGAGTTTTAAGGAAACATAAGCATATCTCAGAATAGAAACTCAGGCAATACAGTCTTGTTTTTTTTTCTGCTTAACTTGAATATAAAATTAGAAAATTCTAACTCTTTCACTATTGATCATTGTATTGAAGAATACATCATGTCGACAATCATCAAACACAGATCGAAACTTCGTTTGATCTATGCAGAGATCAACAAGCTTTACATGACGAACAACGGTCACGTGAAAAAGCGAATAATTAACAAGAAGATATCTATGTCGTTAGTTTCACTGTAGTATAAGAAGACTTAAGATGAAAAAGTTGTCATACAATAGAATTCATTCTTACATGATGTTTACACAAATGCTGTTTGTTATCAATATAGGAAAACAGTTGTCATTCTACAGAAACGTCTACAAACATTTGAGCAAACAAATAAATCTTTAATAGAAGATGCAATAGTACAAAAAATACGCTTCGGACAAATGGAAGAAGATATGAAGAAAATAAAAACAGAAAAAGAGCACATGCAACTATTCTATCAATCGAAAATTGAGGTAAATTATTTTTCAAAATATTTCATTAGACAAGAACGATTTCTATTCAAGTTATTTGAACGTTTGATATTCAATTTCGATAAGAATAATGATGAAAGGCTGACAAAATTTAAGTATGATTTCATTCCGACGCATTGTTTGTTTTCATCATAGTCGAATTCTACACAAATAAAAACAAAAGAACCTTGTTCGAATTAATCCTAGAAAATTTCACATTTAAATTTAGACATAAATCATACTTCTATGGACAATTTAGATTATGAGATTATTGACGTACGAGTATCAGAAAAATAGAGATAGTCTGGAAACTTTAATATGACTTGATCAGGAGCTCGATAGTTTTCTACAATTCAAGCAACTTTTCCTTTAGCCTAGATCCAAAATTAACTAATCCTAATATATCTGCACTTCTTCCCAAGCTCTACTAATTCATTTTTCTTGAAGTTCGTAGACGTACGAGAAAAGAATTCAATATGCAACGAAGATTTTATTCGAACCGGAATGTTGATATCATAATCCATTATTTCTCTTTTTCTCGATCATTATTTTTATTTACAGACTTTGAATGCTGACATGGGAGTAGAACGAGAAACATATAAAAAATCTCGAGCTGGCCTAGATCTACTATATAATGAATTACAAAAGAAATATGACAATGAATGTTTATCGAAACAAGTAAAAAGAACATATTCTAGTTTATTGTCTAATAGAAAGAATGATTCGCGAAATTTAAATTTATAGGATGTCGAAACAGAATATCAATTACAATTAGCACAAAAGAATGATTTTATTGAAGCAACAAAATTAATGGAAAAAGATATGGAAGTTAAAACAACACTGTATAATCATATGAAAGAACAAATTGATAGTATTAAAGCTGAAAATGTACGTCTATCAGAAAGATTACAAGTAAGAAGTAAAGCAAGCATGGATTTTCATTTCTAAACTATTTCATGAATTGCTTTCATTCGATTAGGTTGAATTACATCGAAACGATGAACGAGAACATCAAATACAATCGTTGGGCAAAGAAAATCAAATGTTAAGAGAAACGATTAGTCAATTAGAATCGAAGTAAAACAAAAAACAAGAAGAAATCTTGATATTTTTTGTATGTATTTATTATCATTTGTTTTAGTATTGAAGAAATCAACAGTGAAAAACACGCTCTCAATGATACCAATGATTCTCTAAGTCGAGATCTTGCTAAAGTAGATGCTGAAAAGTTGGTTATATCATTTGCATATATATGAAAACAAAGAAACTAAGGTCTATTGACTTGTCTTTTTCTTCTTCTTTCTGTGCATAGAACATCTATAGAAACAGATCTACGCGTTGAAAAAGATTTTCGTCAACGTCTTCAACAAGCATTAACAAGTGAAAAGGAAAAAGTATCATCATTACAATTCGATATACACGAATTGAATTTAATCAAACAAGTGAATAGAAATCTTTGTTGGTTTCAATTTTTCATCTAGTTGTTGTTGTCGTTGTTTTTTCTTCTTAGGAATATGATTCATATAAAAAAGAAATGTCGAGACAACAGAATGATTTACAGAAAAAATTTCAAGAACAAGAAGAAACAATTAGAGAATTAGCATTAAAACTCGAAGTTTCTATTAAACGTGAAGATGAATTTCGAGAAAAAGACGGTCTACGATCATCAACATGGATGAAAGATGAAGATGTTAAAGAATGTTGTCAATGTCAAAAAGAGTTTAGTTCACTAAGAAGAAAACATCACTGTCGAAAGTAAGTATAGCAATCAAATCGATAGGATTCAATAGACTAATATTTCTCTCCATCGTATGCTTTTATCTATGTGACTATCGAAAACATAAGGTGAGATAAATATATGAATCGATACATAATAATCTATAAGATAATTCTAAATTCTTCGATGAATTTATAAGATTCAACTGAAGGTTATAGTAGGTAAGTATATTTAAGTCAGATCTTGTGAGTTTAGTCTACTGCCTAAGAAGGCGTTATACTCATAAATAGTGTTTAGTCTTGATTGTAATCATTTTCGATCGCAGAAAATGGCAATCTGCCCGACAAGTTCAAATGTTAGGTTTCAGTTTTTGCTATTGAACAACTACGCAATGGATTAAGTGATACAAAAGCATAATGAATCGTCTTCAAAAACATTCTATAAAGCAAACATAAGTGAGTATTCTATAGTAACTAAACAATTCGGGATAATAGACTCTACCGAGAAAAATTTGAATTAACTGTACAATTGTAGAAACTTATAGGAAGAGTTCTCATATGAGTACAAAAACTAAAGATAAAAAAATTAAAATCATTTTATTTGATCAATGCTAAATTCAAACTGTCAAATATTGGTTTACACTTCAGTGAAAATCAGTCTTATTGAAATAAAAATGTTCTTGAATTAATCAAACTATAGTGTCAATCATTCTCGAACAGTATTCATTGACAACCTGTATAATTTGTTTTGTTTTCTTGTTTTTTTTCATTCATTTTTTAATTATTATTTTTAGTTGTGGTCAAATTTTTTGTGAGACATGTGCCAGTACAAAACTACCTTTACCTAGTTCAAACAAACCAGTCCGTGTTTGCGACACATGTCGTAATCATTTATTAGCCCAATGTGCAGTGAATAGTCCATAAAGAAACATTACACTACACGCGAATATGATTATTTTTAACATTGCCTATTACTGATCTATTTATATGATAATGTAAATAGAGATTGCATGATCTTTAATTTATTCTTATTATAAACGATCATTGATGTTTCTAATGATATAATAATTTAAAAGACAAAAAAAAACACTCAAAACGAAATCTCTCTCCATTTTACCATTTTGTTCGTCTGTTTAATATTTGTTGTTGTTTCTTTTGTTTTCTTTTCTCATGATAACATTAGTCAACGCTTGTGTCTATTGAGACGAAAAAGGCAACTGCTAAAATTATTTTACACGCATTAATATATATCTATATAACTGTACTTATTGTGATATCAATGAGTTACGTTTTGTTTTTTTCTTCGTGCATACAATCTAGCGCATGATCTATTGTTCTAGATATTGAAAAACAGGCATATCTTCATTTTAATTAATAAATATACGTATTACATAAGAGAATGAATTACTATCCTTCTTATCAGTGTATGTGTCGAATGTTTGAATCACACTTTTCGCATAGCATAACGAATAGTAATTCTTTCTCTTTTCATCGTCCTCGTTCTCTTCCTCCTACATCAAACATCATTCATATCACATACATTGTACATGATAGACGCCACCTACTCAAGCGAAAGTCAATAAAAAGGAAAGGGCTAATTTAAATAGACTCGTCATATAACATATATTTTACTTTTACTTATAGATTAAAAAAGAAAAGTTAACAACTGTTTTAAAAAGAAATCAATGCCAATGTTACGAGACGATACACCGGATTTTCGTGAAGCTTTTAGTCTCTTCGATGATCGTGGTGATGATAAAATTTCTAAACATTTATTTGGTGAAGTCGTTCGAGCACTTGGTTTAAATCCAACTGAAGGACAAATTAAAAGTACAACACAAAATTTAAAAATCGATCGCATTTCATTCGAAGAATTTTTACCGTTATATGATTCTCTAGCGAAAAAGAAAGATTCTAGTATGAGTGAAGAAGAACTTATCGAAGGTAAATCATAGAGACATTATAAGTGAAAATAAAGAAATAAAAGTAAAATTTTGTTTCTTGTTAAATTCGTTTTCTTTAGGTTTAAAAGTATTCGATAAAGAACAGAATGGTAATATATCATCAGCTGAACTTCGTCATTTGTTAACGAATCTTGGTGAACGTTTAACTGATGAAGAAGTCGAACAATTACTAACAGGTCTTGAAGATAAAAATGGTCTGATTCACTATGAAGAATGGATTCGAAAATTACTACGCAATTAATGCAATAAAATAAATAACACATCTTCTTTCTGTTGTTAATTAATTTTAACTTTCAGTGTCATTATAATGTGCATGATTTATTTCGTTTTTTTTCTCTTTCTATCAGTAACTTCTTTCATTCCGCTATATAGTTTTTCTTTTTCTTTTTGTTTCGATTTCAAGAATCTCAAAAGAAAAATGAAGCGATTGAATTTTTTTAGATGTTACTTAATTCTATTCATTTACCATTTTGTGTTCGATGTCGAACAGAAAAAATTCTTTCATCTCAGTAAGTATTTGTTTTGATATTTATTGTTCTAATGTAAAAACAACGACACTATACTGAATTCAATTTTCAATCATTGAATAGATTTCAAAAACGAAAAAAATGAAATAATTTTTTGTTATTGTTCCTATCAATTCTCTTTAACTAAGTCAATAGTTGATTGAGAATTGAATTCAAACAAGATGAAATATGTACAAGTATTGTTCAAGTAGAACAATACGTACAACTTTTTCAAAACTAGCAGACGTACTTTTTATTCTTGTTCAAACTTATTATATTCATTAACATAAGTATACAAATCAACTTTTATAGTTTCTTATTAAACAAAATCTATAAATATGAAAGTTAAATTACACAAAAGCTTACTGGATCGACTAAATGTACGGAATCAGTTTTGTTCTTATAAGCTGGAATATACATGATAGTTGGCCGCTTTTTATTTATGTTTTCATCAATCATAGTTCTAAAATTTAAGAATCGAAATACCAAATCAAAATCAATAGGAATGAACGATTGCTGACTTTGCTCACTAAAACGTTTGTATTGAAGATGTTAATATTGATCGATTTTTGTCATGATGTTCCTCTGAGATTAATTGCATGTCGAAAACAAAAATAGAAATCACTAGGAATGAAAGTTCACTGATTAGTTCTCGTGTATCGATAATTCAATACGAATAACATTAGATCAAGTGTCATGTAAGGTTCATGTCTTTATGAATATATGTTTTTTCTGAGCAAAGTTTTTTTTAGCATAAGAAATAATGAGTGAACGATTCTGTGAACCGAAGAATTCATGATACTACTTAAAGTTTCGACGATATTCAGAAATGAAGAAATTTCTATTCTATGTTTACTGAAAGATCTTCTTAATGAAATACAACAGATTTGTGCTTCACTGAATATCTTGAGTGAAACAACAAGTATGTAACATGCTGAAGTAAAGTTCTAGAAAAGTGAATAATCTTGAATTGTATAACTTACAACTTCATCAAGTCACGTTACTAACGAATGAAGATGGCTCATAGCTATCGAAACGGAAATATTTTCCATTATGTTTTATTGACACAAAAAGCATTGTTCAGCTATGATTCATATGTGTATTTAATGCTTGATTGTGTATTGATAAATAAGCTTGAAATTCTACAGTTGACTTATCAGCCTTGTTTAAACAGCACATGACTTGAATATGAATGCTTCGCATGCAATCATTTAGTCAATAAAGAGCGTGACAACTTATAGTTATCGATAGAAACAAAGATACACACTGTTGTTTCTATTTAGCGAGCATAACTATTTCTAAAATATGAATCATAGTATTAACAAAGAGCAAACTGAACGTATTTATCTCTTACGTTGTATTTTGATTTTTTACCCAGTCTTTTTAAACGAACGATTCCATCCAAGATAGATATTAGATGACTATTAATTAGAATTCATTAATTAGTAAATTGCTCTCGTTCTATCATACGATACAAGAAAGCAATCTGCAAGCTAGTATAGGCTAGCAACTACATCGACCACCATAGGTATCTAGCAAGATACTGGATTTTAAAACACTAGTTTTCGTTGTATATGTATTATCAAGGGACGAAAGAAATGTTTTATTTTTTTTTGACACAAAAAAATACATTTTGTATATTTGACAACGGCTTTGAACTCTTCATTTGCTTCTCAGAATATTGTTTCCGTTGTATATCGACGTACTTTTTCATGTGATGCATGAAAAGTTAATCAAGTGTTTTTTCTTCGGAATCTATTACATATGTAGAGAAAAAACTTGTGATAGACCATTGGTCACGTTAAAATTATCCCATACTGAATGTTCTGTATTGGTTTTAAAATTTTGTTTGGATTCACAAGAATTTCACAATAGATTTCATTCAATGAAGTTTAATGTTCGGTTGTTTTTATTTACATCGCTAATAATTACTTTTGTACAGATGACTTCCGTCGATCGAGTGTCATAGTTTCATGACTACATATATATATATATTAATTGAGAGACTTGAAATTAAAAAAAATAAGTTCTAGAAGAGTTGGTTATGGGTGAATTAAAAATCTTTTCATTGTCTTAAACCCACAAACAAAACGACTAGTTCTAGCCATTGATTTTCAATTCATTTCTTTTATCTTTATCATAATATTCATTATTTGTTTATATCTTAGAATTCGATATTTCGATGTACTAATTCTCATTCCGAATCTCATATTCCTTCTATTTCTTATAATTAAATGGATTCAAACACGAACAAAATTAAATGGAAGCAAGCCACTCCTGCTAAGCGTTACTTGTCTACTTCTTATTGTAACATTAGCTAATATTTCACGATGTGTATTCGTGATGATATTTCCAGATGATGTATTCAAAGCACAAGAAATTATTGTTAAAGTAATTAACATCGAAATATGGTTTTATTTTTCATTTTGAATAAACTTCTTTTCAGATTCTTTGGTTATGCATTCGATTTACACTCCTTTGGACAGAATTGAGTGTTCTTCTATTCGGCATTTGTTTTGGTAATTTTGAATCATAGGAAAAATGAAATTTCTCAAAGATGCTTTCGTTGTAAGGTCGCTCTAACTCAACTCGTCCATTGATAAAAACATTACAAGTATTAATTATTTCATTTATTTTTGCAACAATATACATAACTGTACAGGTAAGATTGAGCATTCGTTTAATTAATTGAAATCAAAAATTCTTCTTCTTAACTATAGGCTGTATTAGAATTTCTCGGTGATACTCGTCCAATACAATTTGAAACAAGTAACTATCATCTTTATTCATATGGTGGCATGAAATTTTTGTTGATATCCAGTTCCATTTTTCTTACGGTAATTATACTTCTTTTGAAATTTAATTTTTCTAAATTTGATTATTTTGAATTAGATGTATATAATTATTTTCTTTTTACCATGTATATGCGGTCGCCATAAAAATTATTTACCAAGTAATAATCAAGTTCATAATTCAGTTTTTTTTTCTTTCGCGAACTACTATCTATTTATTTTATTTAGTTCGTCGATCTTTCTATTTTTACTGTCTTATTTTGGCATTTGTTAATATGATACAAATTATCGGCACTATATTAAATTTAACAGATACAACAATATATAGCATGTGGTATGTTCATTTATTGATTTATCAATACAAAAGAGAATTGATTTTCAAAATCGATCGAACGTCATCAACTGTCAAATCATATGAAATTTTCATGAGATATTCTGAATGAAACGAGGCATTCCCTTGTGTCTTCATTAATATTGATAAACCATCGGTTTTTCTTTACCAATATTTCAATTTTTGATCAGGTTACATGAGCTAAGAAAATTTTTGTTTTCATATGATATATCGTACCATTTTCTTAATAGCGAATCTTGATATTGAAAAATCTATTGAGTTCACAAATCTTGTCTCATCTTGAGCCTGTTGTCTTAGTCTCGAATGAAAAAATGTGAATTTAAACACAACTAAGTCACTTGTTCAAACTACGAATCGAATCGATCTATACTTGAAAAGAAAAATAAAGTATACAGAATGAAAAAAAACTCATCACTTGAATAATTATCTATGTTTGACTCTTAGATGATGCCAATACGATATTAAAGAAGAAATTTTAATATAGATTGTTCTCTATAGTTTTTATCAATGAAGAAAATGAAAGATGTGCGCTAATTTAGAATGGTGACAAACGAACGATACACAAGACATTGTCAATGCTTTTCTGTTCTCTTTAATTTTTTTAGATAATGTCTAAAAATACGTTGACTTTAGGATATTGCGCGAAGTACTATTATTCATTAAAGATTCAATACAGACGTTGGGCTATGTGTAACAGTATTGTTTTTATTCAATGTTCTAAATCAGCAAGAAAGAATTTTTGCTGATTTACTATCCTTCAGTTTTATGAAAAATTAAGTTTTCTTTAACATACAAAATTTCGATAATAATCGAACGTCACCTACGTTAATCATTTTTCGCTGTTTTCACTAATTAATTACAAATACTCATCAGATATTTGTCGTCATTGAGAACGTTCATCTTCTTTACCTCGTATGTTTTAATTACAAATTTCATCATTTTTACACATTTCTGACTGATTGTCATTTCAACGGAATACAAGCCGGTGAATTTCTATCCACCTTGAAATTTATTTATCATTATTATTTTATCCTGTGTCTTCTGCGATCACATCCTGTTACATCTTAAGTACCTAGGAAGGAAGTTACGAAAAACTAAGGAAACTATAGGATACATTACTACTACTTCGATATTTCTCATGAACAGAAAGAACATGGCTAGTAATAAAAAGAACGGAACTTCGAACAATTTACTAATGACATGTAGCGGAAATGTATTCTTACCACTTAAATCAATGAAATTTCCACGTAAATCACGTACTGTTTGTAATTTCCTTCTCGTTGCACTTCATTTTGACTTCATAAAAAAGTCATGCGATAAGATTTAAATTTCAAGTAAGCATACAGATATTTATTTCAATAATCAAAACTACAAGTGCTGATATGATTAATAAAATTTAAATAAATTGTTGTCTTAATAAGTGGGTATTACAATTTACATAGAACCAAAATGAATCACATGTATGTCATATAGAAACATATGAGAAAAAACGTTTGTTATCAATAATATTACCCTGCACAATATGCATACTGTAAAAATGATGAAACTGGATACATATATATATACATATAACTACTACAAATTTAATTATCGCTCAAAAATCGATTGAGATTTTGAGAATACACACATACAGTATATACATATAGTTATATTAATACTACTATCAAATATGTGTACTTCTTTGGAAATCGACTCATTTGCATATTTGACATTGTAGTTTCAGCAGATTGTCCTCGATATTTATCCTTTCATTGTTATAAGTCGTCTCGTAGGAGAAGAAAATCTAGCATAAGCATTTCAATTGATCGAGAATTGTTTTCATGATTGAACCCTTTAATCAGAACATGTCTTCAATTTTATAGTATTTTTGATGGCACAACATTTACATTTTATATTTGTTTTGCTCCATTTGTCTATTATCAATTCCTCCGACGAGCTTTAAAGTAATGATTTTCTAATCTCTATTTGATCTTTCTATTTTTCTTATTTTTCCTTTTGTTAGCTCGGATGTACTCATTCCTCGAATCATGTATGCCGATTCAACATTAAATAATGATGAAGATGATGATCTTATTGATCCTGGTTTTAATACATTCATTAACCATGCGACAGATGATGAGCTTGATGGTCAATTTGAAGATATAACATCTTCAACAAAAATAATTCAGCCCAATGCATAACAAAATTAAAACAAAAAGATTTATAAGGATCTAATATTGTTTTTTTCTTTCGAATATTTTTGAAATATAATTATTTGATCTTTTTTTTCTTAAATAAAGCGAAGAAAGTTACAATGGCGGTGCACAACAGAATTTACGAGCGCGAAATAACCATGCCGGAAGATGATTGTTTTCATTGAGATCTGTGAAAAACAAGAGAAAAAAGAATAAAAATGAAAATTTTTCAAATAAATAATATGCTTTATATTCTTTCTTACCATTATCGTCACTATCCGTTGCAGCCTCATAAATGCCATGAGGAAAATGTTCAAGACGCTCTTGTAACTAAATCGAATTTTAATTAAATAGAAAGATCGTTTTAGTTTCTTTACAAGATTTACCCATTGATGATTGCTCGCTGCAGATGGATATGTATGAGCAATTGATAAGCAAACGACGAGAAAAATGAGAAAACGTACGAACCAGTTCAACATAATTACTTGAAAATTCCAAATCGGACTTAAGATTGCGAAAATATGTCGATCAGTATGAGAGAAAAAGAAAATGAAAGCTAAACTTGTCACTAATGTCTTTCTCGAGAAAAAAAAAAGAAGTTTCTTTTTTTTTTATATTCTTTTTACATTAACCAATACATACCGGACATCAAAGCTGTAGGAGACTCTCGAGAAAATTGCTGTCAAACCATTTTCTAATGAGTTGCTAGAAAACAATTTCTCTTTTGTCTCGATTACAATTGTAAAAATGAAGAGAAAATAAACTTATTGTTATGCTTACTTTGTTCCCTGAGTCTCAATTGATGATCGGATTGAATCGGATGCGATCCGAACAATGACTCAACATCGAACCGAGAAAATAACAAACGACATATGGTAATTCGGAATAATAAAAGAATAAAAATAAACATTATTTTTCTGAATACTCTACTCAGTGTAGTATATTTGTTTTTCCGGTGGTATACTCCATTGATTTAGTTCGTATCCCATAAGATATTGAGTTTTACTTTACACCTTTGATAAATATTTATTTTATTTTCTCTGGCGTCGATATAATAAAATTTAACAAAGGAGATTGGGATAAATTAAGGTTAAAACAAGTTGCACGAAAATATTTGGAAAAAGAAAAACTCGAATCTTCTTCATCGTCTATAATATCATTTAATACTGATTCAACTATTGTCGTTTGTATTTGTGATTTCTGATGAGGATGTGTATGTTGATGATTTGTTTCTGTTGAATATGCTAATTGAAAATATAGAAAGAAAAAGAAAAGATTCACGAAAGATGACTTAATTTTATCTAACCTTTTAACTTATCGGAACAATCCTGTCGTCCACAAGCCGATAAAGCATCAACAAGGCAATTAAAAATTTTTCCATTATCAATCAAATATTCAAGTATTTGAATTGTATTTTCACTAGTATGAGCATCTCTTAAACGTCTCGGTACATGTTGGCCAAGAACAAAATGTAAACGACGTCGATCGAAATCGGACAAGTCATCTACGATGGTTAAAAGTAGTTGTCGAAGTTTTATATCCATTTCGTAAGCTTTTCAGATGCCTAAATCAACTGAAACAAATGATCCGTGTAAGAGGACAAGTCGATAAGCTTATAGAAATTTTTTTTAAGTAGGAATTTTCGTCCTGAATAAAGAACAGGTAAGGAGTAAACAAAATTATTGGAAGGGGGCATCAATCTTTTTTTTCAACGAATGTTTGAAGAAGGAAACGTGACAGCTATGGTAAAACTTAATCTTTTCTTCAGATACAAAACACCATTATTCGTTCTACATTCGTATAATTTTCTGCATAGCATTAACATTTTAGTTTAAACTTCTCTTGAGATAAGCTTCATTTCCCTAAAGTAATGTTACCTTGAGTTGATCAATAAAATGATGGATTTTATGATAAAATCACGTTCAGTAGTAAAGGATTGATGCAAGTGCGATAATATCAATACAATTCACAATTGCCGTTTATTATTAAAAAATCGATGTCAATTTATGAGATATTTTCCATCGCATGAATCAATATCCCAGCATTACTCATTTAAAATACGAGGGCGAATTGACAGCTAAAATGACCCGCCTTCGTTTTTTGAAATGCGTAACAGCACCGATTCATTATAATTTTTAGTAAAAGTCTTTCCTTTGTTAATAAGCAACTATTCAATTATGTGAACATCATTCACACAAAGGTCAAAGAATATGCCACGTTAGATAAAAATTTGGAAAAACGTGTTTAAACATTCAATCCAGAACCTCGATTGGGAGTCACTAACGCTCATTAACAAAGCGCAAGAAACGCGGTTTTTACGCAGAATTTTCATTTTAAGAGTGTGAAAGCGGATAAAAACTAATTCTGATGGTTTCAACGGATCGACTTTTAAGTTGTAGAATAATTTTCCGTTTTAACGCTCAGAACAAGAGTTTTCCCGCTCTGAACGTGAAAATTCTGCGAAAACCAGCGTTTCTTGCGATTTGTTTATGAGCTTTAGTGACTCCCAATCGAGGTTCCCGATTGAATGTTTAAGCACGTTTTTCCAAATGTTTGCCTGCTTGGTTACTATTAGTCAAAATAAGAATTCAAAATTCAATACTAATCAATTGCATTGAATATCAAAGAATCTAGATAAAATTGCCATTTTAAAAGTAGAAGAAATATGATTTATCAGATGTTTCTGGTGAGCAGCAGATATTTTGCATCATGAATAACAATATGATTTCTACTAATAGAATCAACTCCATATTGTTTTCATTTTGATTGAACAATGATGATCAATAACTGTAGTTAATACAAGATATTGATCTAAAGATTTATTATCGTATCTTGAATTGTTGTTACAATAAAAAGACAGATTGCCTTACTATGTTATTTTTTTTTTATTGTGTCGAACAGTTTCTTTTTATTTTTATGGTGAAGCCACAGACGTACGATAACAAGAGAAAAACTGAAGACAAATACAACATAGACCGGTCGAATACAGGCAAAAACAGAAGAAAGAATAGTACTGAATATGTATCGCATTGAATGATGCCATTCAAATGGACCTAAATATGAACATTTTCTTATGTATTCCCTGCACTAATAATTTTAAAGAACCGGACAAATTTTGCCACAAAAAAATTTATGACAAAATACCAAAGATTTCTTGCTGTCGGTCGTTTCGATATGAATATTCTCCATAAAAGAACAAGAATAACTGTATTAAATGCCCAACGTATGTTTCTTAAATTATTTAAATGTTTTTGTGCACCATTTAAGCATTTCATGTCTTCGTTTAAAATATAACGTTTTGTACCAATTAAATATGATTCAATATATGTTGGCCAATGTAGAGCACGTATATCGAAATTAAATTCATTGAAATTATTTGTTTCACCGACTGTTTGTCTTAAAGAATTTAAATTATCATATGAACATTGAATTTCTCCGCGAATTATAAATGATTCAAGACCAAGAAGTATTCGATGTAAATTTTTATATAAATCAACAACATGTGCCTGTCGACCTATTAAACGTAAGCCAATATCAGCTAGATAGGCTGGTATGAGATGTGAAAAGAATACATATGAATCATGTATTAAACTATGACTTGTTACTGATAAATTTGGTCGACGAAATGCATGTTCATATGGTACACGTTTAGAATATTCAATAAAGTAATTACTCATTTCATGCCAATGAAATGGATTAAGACCACTTGATGTGCAATGGTAAATAGTTAGATTATGTTTTTTATCATCAATGCATTTCTCCCATGATGCCGCAATTAATAAATTAACAGGTATGTCAACTGGTACAATATCAAGTATATCGTGTGAATCACCTTTCATCGAACGTAAATAACCGCGACCAGCCGCAGCAAACAATTCACTTGGTCCATTCGATTTTTCTACCCATCCAGGATAGGGTTCTTTCCATGCTGCACCTATGATCGAAACTCGTACGATTGAAATTGATGGTAAATTTTTTTGCTCTTGCGACAGAACCGTTTCAGCGAGCCAATGTGAAAATGCAAATGCATTTGGCTTAGGACCAACTAATTTTGGTGTAGCTAATGCAATCATTTCTTTATCCATCCAATCGAGTGCATCAACTAATTTTTGTGGTTCGATTGGACATGGATAAACGCATTCATCGATAAACGGACAATCTAAATAGAATATATTTGTGTAGGATATAGATCTTTTTAATAGGCAAAAACAAGGAAGCAACAAGTTAGTCAATGGATAGATATATGATCACTGCATGCCAATTTTAGTTAATTGGATGCAGAAAATTTCGATTTCAATAGCATTGAAAGTAAACTATTCCGATTGAAACGTGTCACATGTGCGAAAGCAATTCGACGAACTCTGAATTCTACGAAGTAAAACGAATTATTTTCTAGGAATGATAAGAATTCTAAATATTTTGTTCATTAAAATTCGATGACCCTACATGAGTCATACTATGAATCTCAAGTTCAAAGTACATTTTTTCAAAAAATTTGCACGGAAACGCATAACAGTAAATATGATAGTCACAGCGATCTTCAACTTCATGGAATCGTTTTAGATGAAAAATGAAACATATCTATGTCAACGATGAACAAAAGCAAAGCAAATTTTCTGAAACGTAATATTTAATTTATGAGTGTTGTTTGTATGAAAGCACATAGCTCATAAAAATTTACTTCATCAATAAAACAAATCGTCAACAATATCTAAGGAAAAAATATATTCAAAGTTTTGTTTATTTTAATGCTATTTATGGACTCTTCTAAGAATTTTTCTTTTCTTTTTTTATTGATCTTGGCAGGAAAAGAAAAGAAAAATGTTTACCTATGTTAGCATAAATTGATGATAAGTAAACGATTGATTTTAATTGTGTACATGTTTTCAAGAAGGTTAAAATACTTTTTAAATCCATAACATTTGTTTGAATCATATCTTTCAGATTTTGTTCTTCAAAATCAACGGAGTTATTGGCAATATAAAAACATAAATCAATTGTATCTTGTAAATTTTTCCATGATATTAATTCGGCTTGTTTTTGTTCATTGGAATCTAATTCATTATTTGTTGTTGTTGTTGAATTTAATATATTTATATCGAATGGAATAATTTTTTCTTGAAATTTCGCATTAATAGGTCTTACACGATCGAATAATTTTGTCGTATAGATTTCAGCAAATGTATCCACGGGTAACAGCTGATGAGTTATTGATTGTTTTGTTGAATGTATGGGACAATAGATTCTTTCAATAGTTGGACATGAACGTAATAATTTTTCAAGTAAAACTTTTCCCGGAAATGTTGTTGAACCAAAAACTATGATATTTTTGCCTTCATAGAAATCGGGAATGTTCGATGACATGATATTATTTCAGTGGATACAATGAAATCTGAAATTAGAACATCATTAAATTGATTTTTTTATGTTCATAGAATTTTTCTATTGAATAAATAATATCTATGCTGAATTAATTAATGTACTGAAAATTTATAAAAAAAAGACGAACATCTTCCAGTTATCAAATTTAGTTTCGCAGCATTTTTTTTTGTTTTCTGTTGTTCTTCCTTCTTTGTCACTACCACCCCCATAAATGTTTTTATGGTCGTTATATTTTACTATTCTGTGACAAACATTCAATGATGAATGAGGTTGATTACCACCATTGATTTCTTACTTGTTCCTTCACCCGTATTGTACACTCTGTTGATTCGTAGTGGGTGAAGTAGAATCAACCACTAGCGATGAAAGAGAACGAGAAGAAAGAAAAAAACAGAATGAATATTATTTATTGCATTCACTTCATAAGATAAGACTATTTCCCTGCATTTTTTCCTGTCAGAAGATAGAAAGATTATTAAGTCTTATGAATGAAATAACGACACACGATGATCATGAATACCAGCATTTGAATAGTAGTAATCTGATTTTTCTTATTACAAAAACAATAAAGTAAATGGTATTAATGTTGGAGGAGATTTTTTTTAGTCGTAGTTTTTTCTTTTACAATTTGTCATTTATCAAATATTCCACTTTAGATTAAATATGGCTTGATCAACAACGAGCTATATTAACTGTCAATATCAGTCTTATCTGTATTCACGCCTATGCCTGTCACGTATTATTAACATTAAAGTTAATACGTTTAAAAAAAGCGAAATGACGCATGAACAGATTTCTATGTTTTTCAATGATGACCAGAAGAAGGATTGTTTTTCTGAAAATATAATTTAGATTAAAAAGAAATTTTAATGATCCATTTCGGATACTACTATATCACGATGTAATTGATGACGACTTTTATTTCCGTACGACAAGAAACGAGCGACAATTGTCATCATAGAAGTGACTGTATCCGTAGATGAGAAATGATAAGAAATCACTTCATCTTCAAAAAAACAAAAAAAATTTGCTCATCAATTATCATTGAAATATGTTGAAATTTTACATAACTAAGAGCAAAGCTGAAGATCATGTATTATATTATAAGCAACATTTTTTTCTATATTTACGAGTAGATAGTTTGCAATTATTATCCAAAGTATTTATCTAAGGCATCGCTTGAATAGTTTTACTACGAATGTGGAGATAAATATGTCGCGCGCATGTGTACGTATGTATTTTATGATGATCCCGAGAAAATGTTTCTTTTATTATTGTCACTTAGGATATTGTCTATATTGTAACGTCAACTTTGTTTTTTGTTTTTTCTTCAATTTTCATACTCATTAATTTCTTCACAAAACTTAAAGAGTAAAAGAATATTTTGATGTGTAATTATATTTAACTAAGGCTTTTTTTCGTTCTTGATTGGATAACCTTGATTTTTCATGTTGACTTTAATCCCATTGCGAACTTCGATGAACCTCGTCAAAACATCGAACAATGCATTGCATAGAAGTTCTTTTGAATGTGGTATTTTTAACTATTATTATTCACATAATAAGTCTTCTTTTAGATTATGAAGCAAAATAAGCAGCATTTTAAATTCCGTGATGATTGTTGTAGAAGGTTTCATTTGTATTCAAACTATGTAAAATACCAACGCAAGGAAAATTTCATCAGCAACTGTCAGTTGGCGTCATGTCATACATTGTAAACAATCAATAGGGAAAATATTAGTATGACCTTGGAGAAAATTCTAACTTAAACAGACCAATAGTTCATCATCATCGTAAATATCGATAAATGAATGTTATTTGTTGAGCAGAGAAATTTTTTTCTACCAGTATCCAAGAAAAGAGTGTGAGCGTTTATCCGTATGTGTTTTACGACCGCTGCAATTAATGTTTCTGAAACTTTTTTCTGCTTTCTAAATCCCTTCTGAACAAATCTTTTCAATTAATAATAAATTAAATAAGATTGTTTGTGTTGCCTTAACATTACAGAAAGTTTTTTTTTGTACTGTAAAATACTAATGGCAATGACTAGTCTATTCCCAAAATGTTTACAATGTTGCTGTTTGATTCATTTCATTGAATTATATTCATATAAAACGAAAAACATGTTGACAGAAAGAATCGTTTGAGCTCTTTGTGATTATTCTTGTGAATATTTCTCATATACATATTTCAATGAATGATCTTGGAGGAATCATTGAAGATATAAGCGATATATTTTAGACACTAAGTAAAATTCTAGAGAATTCTTCAATTGACACATGATACGGACGAATTTTATTTCAACTATGCTTATAGCTAAGGTAGACGACAAAAAAATTTTAATTAGACCGAGATATCCGTAATATCACGCAATAGTCGTTCTCTTGTTTTTGTTTAGCCATCATCGACGTATAATGTTCTGCTGTTATAATGATTGAAGTATTCTTATACGTTTACAACTGTTAGATAACCATATCTTAAGTGTGACCACTGTTACATATCAATGTTATGTAATCGTTTAAAAATGATTTTTTGAATAGTTTTATCTTAGGAGGAGAAAAAGAAGAATCACCAGCTACGTAATGATATGTTAATTAAAACTAGAAATTCCAATTAAATTATCTATGATTCTTGTAGAAATATGTCATTGATCACATCAATCAAAGCAAGAATTCCGATATATAAACTATCGTATAGAAACAAGAACATGCATTAATCAAAACACGCGTATCTTAAATATTTTTTTAGGCATAAGAAGAAATAATTCGGAAAATATTTTTTCTAAATACTCTAAAAACAACAGATTTAACGAAACTATGATGATCGATGTGTTCTAGAAAGAAACAGCAATAAAGATAATTTAAACATGATACAGTTGTTGTTGACAATCAAAATGATGTTATCATACGACATAAATCTTAACTGTTTGGTACATTGAATGCTGTAAATATGTCATGTGTAATTTAGTTTTCATCATCTTCATTATTATTTTCATTATCATCTAGATCTTGAAGATTAAAATCAATGTCTTCTTCACATTCTAAATCACTTGTTTGTTTTGTTTTTCTTCCATGATTACTCTTAGATTTAGGTCTCTCTTTCTTTTCGTTAATGCTCATTTCATTTAATTGTTTCCAAACATCTTCTTCACAACTTTGATCAATCATCTTTTTCATAAAATCATCTTCATTATTAGTTTGTTGAAGAAATTTCGACCATAGCATTGGATATTGATCGGAAATATCATTTCGTAGAATTGACTTTTTCTTAGCTCCTTCCATTATCCATTTAAGAAATTCTTCAGCCAATATTTTCCACCGATTAAGTATTTCATTAGAAAATTTTAGCCATTTTTGTATAGCTTCTAAACGACGATTCATCTTATTTATAGTTTCCAATAAATCCATTTTACGATCTTTTTCCCATCGTATTAACATAGGACGAGCTTTTTCACGTATAGCACGAAGTACAACATACCATATTGTTTTCTTTTTTAACAAACCAATAACTTGATCATGAGCATTTAAGAAATAAAGTACGCTACCTAATGAAAACAAAAAGAATTTTCTATTCATGTGTTTCATGTCAACGGTTCGTTTCGAATATATGATGCTTACCTTCACATTCATGACGATATTTAATCGATGTTAAATGTTCATTGAGAAGATGAGGTTGATTTTCGATAATCTCATAATCTGTTGTTGATAAATGTAAACATCGTGCTATTTCAATGCCATAGTCGGGTGGTAATGCACATAAATTAGTAACAACTTGTTCGAAATCTTGTGGTACATGTGAAAATGTGATAAACTTTAATTCTGCACTATTGTTTTCATTTTTTAAATACGATAAATTAACAACGTGTTGATGTGAATAATTAAGTATTTCAAAAACAGCTGTATAACGTGTTAAGGATAAAAAATTTAATAACATAGAAGCTCGGTCAGGCATAGATGACAATATATCGAGTATTGTATGACAAAAAGAACTAGCATAATTATATGTTGATTCATTTCCATACATGGATATATCCGAATGTGTTCGAAAACATAAGTGTACATTTTTCGAACCACCAATCATGAATAAACGATTATCCGGTGGAAGAGATATGCATGATAAATGACAAGCTTCACCTATTCTTATACAATGATAATGTTAAAATACAAAAAAAAAGAAAAAGGAAAGATTTTAAAGTTTCTATGTATTTACCATTTATCTTTCTAGTACAGATGATTTGAGATGCGGTTTGAGGATGCTCAAGAAAGTAACGCAGCCACGCTTGATTATCATCGTCTCGATCGTCATCATCCCTTGAATAGAATAAAGTTAGAATCAATTCTTTTCGTTACAAAGTAAACCAGTATAATCATCATTTAGACAAACTCAGCAAATCCAATATCGATTATATTTGCTCATTCGTTTATTTCATTGAAGAACATATGTTTTGTTTTTCTAAGCTAAAAAACAACAACTCTAATTGTTGTCTTTCTGTAACGGGAACTGATGTTCAGCTAAACAGAAAATGACTAGAATTCCAGCAAACACGTACTCGTTCATAGGAATTCGAAAGCAAGACTTTCGATGATTATCATTTTCGTGAAAAATGATATAAAAAGAATTTTGTAGTCTGAGAATAGAAAACAGGAAACTTCTACAGGTATGATAGAGATTTATTGCAATATTTTTTCTTGATGTCAGATTGCGATGAATCTTACCGATAGGACATCATCAGTCATATATTCTTCATGTTTCCACGAAACATATAAACAACATGTTTATTACATAGTACGACATTGAAGAAAAATGCCTCGAAATCACTACAATGAAAATTATCTTCCTATGATTTACTACAGCAATTTTTTTCAAGACTTATATTTTAATCCAGCAGAGATCATTTAGATAATTTTAATCTTCGAATCTATCGTGACGTATTCTGTTGAAATTTGATTCTGCTTTCAAAAGAAAATAATCTTTTCCTACGATAAATTTGTGATAGAGTTTAAATGTTTAATGATAAAATATGATAGATATCTATCTGAATGCACACATTCTTTTGTATTTCGTATTCGATCATTGACTCATAGTTTGCTCTTCGACTGAAAATATGTTTTCACGTGACTTTGGAATAGTCCAAAATAAAAATTTTTAAAACTAAGACAAATGTACGAAATTTACAACATCTATAACTTATGTTATTTTTTCAGTCTGGATTGAAAATTATAAATCAATATTTTTCTTTTATTTCGACTTTGGAAATTTCTTTTTCAACTATTGTTTGAATTGAAATCTTGAATGATTACACAAAGACCTTGCTCTTACCCGAGACCACCACTGAATTTTCGTAATGCAAAAAGTGCAAAATTTAAACGTGGCTGTGGTTCATTTTTCAATTTATATTGGATTAGAGTACACCCACGTGGTAAGCGTTTTCGTAATTCTTCGTCACGATCATATAATTTATCATCAGGACCTCGGCAAGAAATTCGAACATCAATAAGTTCACCGTCTCTGATATTCGGTCCTAAAAAGTATATATGAACATTACAGAGAAAACTTACATTGATCTCTCACCTAAAATCGAGGGTGGAATTGTTTTCGGTCCAGCTTTTATATTTTTATTTCTCGATCGAATCCATTGCATGTAGTTACCAATGTTTGACGTTGAACGTGTTAACTCTCGATTAGAGCATTCAACGCGTTCGTTAAGTAATTGTAACCAATGATCATTCGGATTGTTTCGTTTAAGTTGAATATTTTCTTTTAAATAATTACTAATCGTATCCCATGATACAATGTCGAAATTCAATGGATCATCTTTAGAATATGCCATGGCACAGTGAAATGAAATACAAGATTTGCAAAATAATTTTTACATTCGCACTTTATAGTTATGTATGTATGATGCCTCGGTAATTACATCATGAAGTGAAATATCTATAAGAGTAGAGAGAAATATGATGAAATCTTTTGAATAGATTTTCATAAATGACTGTGTATGACATTATATGCATGGATTCGTTCAGTTTTATATTACTTACTCTCGTTTGGTTACTGGTGTATTCAATAGAGTAGAATAAAACTAAGAAGAATAGATTTATTTTTTTCGATGACAAGTATTAGTTGGTTTAAATCGGTGACAGACAATGGTGATAGCAGTTGAACATGCGAGTAATTTAAGAAATAATGCAGATTGTACTAAATGTATTTTATTGAATAATAGAATTTTGAGAGAATAGATAATCATTCGACAATATATAAACATATATATATATATATAATACTCTCCCATGACTTGAAATAAATATGAAATTAGTGTTCTGAAACAATTACTACTTTCATTAAATATCCAATTTATAAAGTCAAATGTGTTTGTTTTGTATATATATGTTTGATATTATAAATATGAATACAAGCTAAAACAATTGAGAGTAGTATCAAAAGAATTTATTGATCTATCAATGATGATATTTTTTTTTCGTATTCATTGAGTTATATAGAACTCAGCTTCAGTATACATTACTACACACATTTATTAATCAGGAATAACATATGATCGCAGCCAACAGTTCGATCGTCAAATGAATATACAAGTATTAAATGCATAAAAACTGAAGTAATTCATTGTTTCATAGATAGTTTTGAAATGGATATCACTATCAGAAAGATTCACAGACATGTTTGATAGGAAAAATCATACTTTATTCTTCTACTAAGAAGCCAAAATTGTGTAAATTGATTTTTATTATGTATAACGTAATTGATGCGTACATGTCAGGGGTATTCATCCTGATTGTATAGTACGTACAGCACTACACCTTTTGATTGCATGGCTCGGTATGAAAACCAAAAATTTGATTGAGTTGGTTTTTCGAAACATGTTAAACAAAACGTTATGAACGCTGAAAATTCATCGATTCATTTTTCTTTTATTATTAGAATATAAAAAAGTGAAATTGTTTATTGTCTGACGATCTCCAATCCAATTTGATCTGGATACTCATTGGTTGGTTGATAAATAACTGATGCTTGTGTTTTTCTTTTGTAAAACGAGTGAGCATCCATGCATCAAAATGTAATCTGATAGGTAACTAATGATTGTTTCTTAGATTAGCAAAAGCCCCCCCCCTCCCCCATAACCTCCTCACCCTAAGTAACTAACCGAGTTTATCA
Organism: Rotaria macrura; assembly: GCA_900239685.1. NCBI lineage: Eukaryota > Metazoa > Rotifera > Eurotatoria > Philodinida > Philodinidae > Rotaria > Rotaria macrura. The sequence continues at coordinate 141,540 of OENT01000047.1, forward strand.
AAAAGTACTAAGAGTTGCAGTGTCGCTCGTTGTAAACTATATTAAATGTGGCATTATTCTCTAATAATGACACATCGAATGAGTATCACAGTTCCAACCGTCAATCTCTATAGTAGCTTTGCAGTAGTTGAATTGAATAATGATCTGATTCTAGTGAAACACCATAAACTGAGAAATATAATGATCGAGATCCAGTTATACTTGACTAGATCAGATTATTCTATATGCTACACATATGACTAATTTCATAAATACATCGAAACAGATTTGTTGAAAATCAAATATTATCCATTTCTATTAGAGCCAGCCATACGATATGAATACTGAAATGGAAATGCAGGATCAAGGAAATGCATCTGTAGCGACAACTGAACAAGTTGTCGTAAAACAACATCGTTTAAGCTCAATAATGCCAATAATTATATTTTCCTATATCGGTGTTTTAATTCGTATAGGCCTAAATTTTCTTGGAAATACTACCGTACCACTATGTTTAGGCTTTTGGCCAAACTTTGTCGGATGTTTCATTATGGGTATTATTTTCGAACAGAAAAAGCATATTCATTCACAGTATGTAGCCAGAGTTCATATTTTCATGTTTTACATGGTTTGTTTTGATTTCGTATTCAGTTTTGCTCAGTTATATATGGGTTTAACCACTGGTTTATGCGGATCGATTACTACATTTTCAGGCTTTATGTATGATTCATGTCTAGCATTGTTTGGTCCATCAAGTCATTTTACATATCCAGTATCGAATTATTTAAGTGTGACAATATCTATCTTTTCTTCTTCGTTTATTGGATTTATAGTTGGTCGTCATTTGAGTGCATTAATTTTTTCATTACTATCAAAGACAGGAGCGAAAACTCAAAATCCTAATAATTTCATACAATTTTGGCTCTTTCCAATAATGTTCGTTATGAGTATTCCGTTACTTGTTCTTCTTGCCGTTTTAGTTCCAGTTGGTCGTTATACATATTTGATCTATTCAGTCATATTTGCTCCATTAGGCTCATTAACTCGATACATATTATCAATTGCTTTCAATAAGAATCTGAACTTTCCTTTAGGAACATTATTAGCTAACATAATCGGTTCATACATTTATTTAGGAATGGTAGCAATCAATGAATATATACATACATTATCTCCATTGGTTAAACAAGTAATCATTAGTATTATACAAGGCTACTGCGGATGTTTGACAACTGTTTCAACATTTATATTAGAAATAAATACAATAAAACATCAAAGATATGTCTACGGCTATATTATAATTACTTTCGTACTCGTACAAGTAATCTACATTATTTTTGGTGAAATATTTTCGCTTCTTTGTTCACCACAATCATAATCATCAGCGTTTTTAATTAGTTACGAACGTTAAAAAATTGCAATCGTTGTTCATGTGTTATCCCCTTTTACTTCTAACACAAAGTTATGAAGTACTCGTATGAATTTTAACGAGCACACAATATCATCTGTAGGGTAGATTTAAAAAAATTAGTTTTTCGAATGATCGATTCTTGATTATACAATGATCAAATTTCTTCTATGGTTATTGTCGTAGACAAGATTAGTTAGAAAACAAAAATCATCTATATTGTATTGAAATGAAGTTTCTTTTCTAATAGTATTATTGTGAACTTTCGAACAAAAGGATAGCGTTAGTCATTTTATTTTTTTATCATCATTGTTCTTCTACTTCTAAAACTAAAATAAATACATAAACAAAAACTGCCGAAAGGCCGTTTCTCTGCAGTGGTTTGTTTGGACTCAGACTATCTGATGAGAAAATTAAATCGATAATGTACTGCATTGGTCAAATCATATTGATTGATGTTACTGCATGAATTTCTCATCCTACGTAGTTTTTATTGGTCATTCAATGTTTTAATCAGTTAGATCATGTCCACTATAGTTTTATCATCCATGAAAAACTTTTATCCTGATTATTAAAACACTTTAGAACAAAAACAGATCTAGAGTAAAGATAGATGAAGCTGATGATCAAAGACAAGAGAACAATCTATTGTGATTTTCGATGTTCAACTCAATCCGATCAGAAAAATTTTTCTCACAATTCTTCTTGTAAGTGAATGAAAAATCTTAGAATAACGGATGGATACTCGTTGTATCTATTTATGTTCAGAAGAAGATCAATATGGCTATGTAATTTCAACTATCGAAAAGTTCAATCGATAGTTGAGGTTACTAAAGCAAAGGAGGACTTAGTCTTTGTCCGGCAGGCGTTAAAGCCGACAGCTCGAGAATAATCCATATGACAAACGAATGTTTTGAAAAACTTATTGACTTTGTGAAACAAGAATAAATAATGCGTATTCTTTTTGTCTCTTGTAAATGTGGCGGTCAACTATTTTGAGAAACGAAACTTTCATGTATTCGTCATTCGCACTAATATCTATTGTTGTTTTGTAATTGATGTTGAGATAATCGATGAATCCTTTTTCTCTTGTTCAATGAAAGTACCTAGATAAAAAAATCATACATTAAGTGTTGTAAGATCAGATGACATAGTACAAAAAATCGTGGTCTCAGGTATCTTACATCAATTTGTGCAGTAAGATCCTTGTAAGATCTTACTGTCGCATATAAGATTTTCTATAATCTTATAATTAGATCTGACAGAAGAACAAGATCTGTCAAGAATTTTAGAGTAAGATTTGATGTCAGACTTCTGAGATCATGATTTTGTGTACGATTTTTCGTCTGATCTTACAATATCATACAAGATCTTATGCAGAATCTTACCAGATCTTAATATCTGATTGTTTTCCCTGGGGAGAAATTTAACAACCGCGTAAACATAATTAAAAGATTTACATATTTAAGTTCATCATCTTAAATTAAGATCATACTTGAACGAATTTTCGACTTAATTTAAGCAATAATGCGTTCAAGAAGATAAAAAATGAAGATGCCATCAAGTTGAACAACAATCAACCCTTGTATGATGAACCTAAAATTATAAATAGATACAAATTTTTTCTAAGAAGAGATCAATAAGATTCAATTAATGGTTTATCTACCGTTACACTAATTATCCAGATCCAGACGTCATGATACTTTTTCATCTCAACTAATGTTTAAAAAGAGAGCGAGAGGAATTCATGGATTTAAACTTAAGACAAAAGCGCACTGAGGGGTGACGGGGGGGGGGGGTGATGGTGCAAGGTGTCGTCATCTATGTTAGTTATTCTTTTCTCATTTTCTTCTGTCTTTTCCCTTTCTCGTTGCTTTGATGTTTTCGCGTTCAACTCAGCCACAAATAAGTAGTTTCATTATTTTATGATTCAAAAACCAGAAGATCACTAATAAATACTTGAATAGAAGAATTCTACCACATGATAGCAGTAGAAAGCCATTGCAAGGGGGGGGGGTTGTAATGGTTTTCTACTACCATTGCGTAGTAGAGCTCTTCAATACAATTATTTATTATTGGCAAGGCCGGTACGACAGAGTGAGAGCAATGGAGGGAGCAGATTGTCAATTCTAAAATCGGAGACAATTATCAGATAGCTTTCTGCAAGTGGGAAACAGCTAATTTCTGATTTTCCCGACTTAAAGTAATTGATTTTAATCGAAAAAATCACAGAAATCAAGAAAATCAGATTTAAGCTGAGTCACTCTATATTGATATTTTGAACAAAAAGAATACCAAATTTTATCATTTTATTCGAGTGACTGTGTTTTCTAATTCTTTTTTATTTTAAATCAAAAAAATCAGCTTTTTGACGCTTGGCTTTCTCCAGCATTGACGAAAATTATATGTTAGATGTCTCCGAAATCGGATAAAATTTTCTAATGGATTTCTCCAGAACTAGGAGCAAATTCCTTTGTAAAATTTATTCACCCAACTCGAAAATGATCCAGTAAAATTTTTGAAATCGGAGAAAATCTTAGTCAACTGAAGAAGGGATGACCCCCTTCCATTCCCCTATGGAACAACCCCTGATTATTGATCTTCTGGTTTTGAATCATGAATAATAAAAACTACTTATGTTTGAATTCAGCACGAAAATATGTAAGAAACAAGAGAGGAAAAAGAGAGAAGAAAATGAGAAAATAATAACATCCATGACGACACTGTGTGCCTTCACAGGGGGTTCATTGACCCCTACCCCAACCCGCCCCCCCCCCCCTGACTAGAGAGTTCGAAATCTAACCCAATATCGACTTAATACAAAATAGACAGCATCTCGACGAAGTCTGAAACGTGAATTAAGATGAGAAGTACGAATGGCCGTCTATTCTACAATATCGAATCAAATAAAATTTTGGATTGCCTTTCGACACGCTCCCCGAACTGACCATGGTCAAATTCATTTCTAAGAAAACTCTATTAAGCGGTGAAGACATTTTTTTAATGAATGTTATCGATTGATTAATCGCTTGGGTTAACTCATCAATTTTTTTATAATTTGAATGTTTCAGACAACGTTTTTGATTGAGATTCTGATTGATCTAATAAAAATTTTGATGCAAGTTATTATTTAAGAAGCAACGATATTTAAAATGCGAAGTAAATATTAATCAAAAAATCAATTGAAAAAAACAAATATGGTTAATGAAAATAGAAAACATGACTGCTAATTTATTTTTATCATCAATCCATTCTGAAAAAATCAATGATTACTTTTAAAATACTGCACGTGTTCTCCAGTAAGACGATCTGTTCCATCGTTTTTGGAGCTAATCAAAGCATGTGACTTTCTTCATTGCTGAATCAAAATATTTTTGTGATTATTGTGAATTAGTCGTAACTCTTTTTAATTTTTCACGAATTTCATTTTCATTTCATAGTAATAATATGATTGAAAACGATTGTGTCAGATTTATCTATGCCTAGATAGTTAAAGTTACATATGTGATCAATGATATAACGTTCATCTTACGTTGAGTTACACTAGATATGGACACGTCAAGTCATGATTTCATTTAAATACAAGTCAAATGAAGTCATATTTCACTGACTCTAAGCTTTGACTTTGACTCGAGATAGTCTTGTTTCCAGGGACTTATGACTGAGCATGACTTGACTTGTGAACTGCTAAGAAACGTCAGTCAAGTTAGGCATATTTCTGCAGTTATGATGAATATTAAGTTCATACAATCTAACTTTATTCCTTTTGTTCTATTAGGAAGTGATATTCTTTTTAACATCAATAATGAACGGAAAATTGCTCATTTCTCATAACAATAGATATAAATAGTCGCTATGCAATGTGAGAAACGGAGTGATCATAATCGGTCGAAGCACAAGGCCGAAGTTCTTGATTAAATATTTCAAAAATGTCGCACCTGACGACATTTATTGTAACCAATCAATACATTAGAACACTTCGGTCTTCTGTTTCGGCCGATTATTATTACCCTGAAAAATGGAACATTTCACAACATCATTAGCAGTTACATTCAGTCAATGATAGTAGTTTAGAACGTTTAGTGTTAGACAATTTAATTTATTCTGAAATTGTTTAAACTTTTAAATGGGCATGAAATGATATTACGAGTCGATGTTGATCATTCAAATGAATCTCCAGATGTGTGCGTATTATTGCCTGCTTCAGTGCCTTCTTCCACGTCTGTTGAATTAATTCTCACAACATCAGAAACAATTGATAGTATTCCAAAAACGATAAAATATTTTTAAAGTAATATCCAGTTCTTGACTTTTGACTTGACTTGAATTCTTGTGTTTTCGAGAAATAACTCGACTCGACTTGACTACGGTGAAAAAAGGTCTGACTTGCCCATCTCTAACTCAAACAAGAGAATGTTCATGAGAAAAAAAATCTGTATTCATCATTTAGGTTGTTAAAAATTCCACGATTATTATACTTATAAGATACTCAAGACTCTACCGTATCTAGATACGATCTACTTGTTTTTTTCGATCGAAGTGTTAATAAATATTTTACTGATTACCATTGATAAGGAACTGTTAGATAGTATTATAGTTTCGAAGATGTTTCATGAAAATTAGAGTAATAAAAATGCATTTTGCTTTAAGTCTCAACGAATAACCCAAGTAGCATGTTCAAATACTAATCGTTCAATTATGTGCTTCGAGACAAATGAATTTTCTCAAGCGCGAGATCATTAAAAGCGAATATATAATTAACGTCTCGGGTTTCTTTTTTGATAAAAAAAAAGAATATTCACATAATAAACGTTGCTATATTTAACTCCATGATCATATGAGTTTTAATTAGAAAAGTAAGAAGATCTTTAAGGTTTATTTTGTTACTTGTTTTTGCCAAGCTTAACGTCTAGTAATAAGTTGGTATGACATATAAAATTTATGCTTCTATCTAGAAAAAACCGTCAATCTACTGAGTTCTCTTTGATTCAGTTTTTATATTTTTATTTCTCTATCGGATCCATTGCATGTACTTATTAACAGTTGATGTTGAATGTGCTAGATCTCGATTTAGAACATTCAAAACGTTCGTTAAACAATTGTAATCAATGATCATTCCGATGATTAGATAATTACATCATGGAGTGAACTATCTATAAAAGTAGAGAGAAATATGATGAAATCTTTTGAATAGATTTTCATAAATGACTGTGTATGGCATCATATGCATGCATTCGTTCAGTTTTATATTGCTTACTCTCGTTTTTTTTATTGATGTATTCAATAGAGTAGAATAAAACTAAGAAGAATAGATTTATTTTTTCGATGTCAAATATTAACTGGTTGGAATCGGTGACAGACAATGATGATAGCAGTTGAACATGCGAGTAATTTACGAAACAATGCAGATTGTACTAAATGTATTTTATTGAATAATAGAATTTCTAAAGCATGAATAATCATTCGATAATACTTATATTATTTTCAAGTGACATGAAATAAACATAAAATTAGTGTTCTCAAGTAATTACTGCTCCTATCAACCATATAGTACATCACTAGAATTACATATTCCAGATGTACTCAACAAGAACGACTATAATTGAATCATGATAGAAATTGCTTCAATTTATTACATTGTAAATTTGAGTACCTAGATTATTACAGTTTATCTATTTGAGTAGTATTGATAAGATTTGTTTTGAAGAAAGCAATGTGAATAAATATCAAATGATTATATTGACCTGTATATGATCATTTTTTTCTTATGTGATTAAATCAATAAAACTCTTTTCTTAGTGCGTATTATTATATCTTTGCAATAATCAACGGACCGATAGAAACATGAATATGATCAATGGAATACGAACAGAATTGTAGTTTAATCAATGTTTTCAACGTTAAGTGTACTTGTTAAAGAGATTCAAATACAAAAACTGTTTGTGTTTTTCTTTGGAACACTAGCATTGTTAGAGTAGGTACTGAGAACGTGTTCGATGAATGCTTCGTCGAAAAAGAAAACAAAAAGAATTCATTTTCATTACTATTGTTTAAATCAACTATAGATGAATTGTAGTTGCAGTGAAAACGATAACACAGCAAGTCTTTTAATACTATTATAAGATCAATTGTTTCGTAAAAATATTTTCAGCTGTTTGACAATGTGTGTCAAAGGAAAATAGGTCAAGTATCTTGTTTTCACTCATTTTTCATGGTGATTTCAAACTAGTATGTCAAAATGAACAATGATTCTAATAGATCGATAATATTCCATCATCGATTAGTTCAATTATATTGCAAAAAAGATACTCGAGAAGTTTGAAGGAGTGTGACAATCATGAAAGTTGATATTCTTGTTCATCTGACAAATTTATAGAAACTAAGTTGTTCATATATTCTTAAGATATTCCATTTGAATAAAATGTCAACAGTGATTGGATACCTGGTAAATATCTTTATGATTCTGTTTTGGCACAAAAAATAAAAACTAATGATGTGACATACAACATGTTGATAGATGATCAGCAGTTCTTGTCACTAATCAACGATACCCTAAACACTAATTAACCTAACCATTAGAAAACATCAAAGCGTGCGTGTGCTGTCTTGATTCTAATCTGAAAATATATCAAGATTCTAATTATTGTGTATTCTAATATGCTTAGATTTCTTGTATACATTAATGTATTTTGATAGCAATCTGTTTATAACTTAGTATAATCAAAAAATAGGATCTTTCTAATCCGAAAGATGTTTTCATCTTGAAATCCTATAATGAATTGTTCGCATCGATCCACCCATGACCGACAAAGGGATGCTTAACTTCTTGAAGCACCATGCAAACAATTGAAATAATTAGTCCAGCGAATATAAAAATAGAAATATTCCTGTTACTTGAATAGATTCTCTGTTGCCCTTGGTTTTTGTTTGAATTTCATCAGAAATCTTTTATAATGAAAGAAAAGAAATTATTTCCAATCTCTAAGTAGTGCAAGTAACAGTTGATTGCAGTTATTGGACCGAAATTCAACTGCTTAGGAGATGTCATAGACGTAGATAGTGAATCATTTGGTGGGAAAAAAACTGTCATTCAAGTTTGGTAATATCTATTATTATATTCTCTTATCTTACTGTGTTGATTCATCTTAGTCTAGCTTTTCTTTAAAAAAACATGGTGCCACTAATTGTAGCTTTTTAGTCGAGTAGCATTCTATGTTTCATAATGGGTATCATTGTTAATGTAAAAAATACATATTCATCATCAATACGTAGTGAACATTTTCCTTTTGCTTCTTTCAAATTATGCTTTGTTTTACTCAATTATACATAAGTACAGCTATTAGTTTATGTGATTCTACTACTCTATTGTTCGGGTTTAATGTATACATCTTGTGTAATACGATTCGATTCAACAGGTTGTTATAAATATTCACTGTTGAATATTTTAGTCATGCTAGTTTCAGCTTTTCGTGCATCAATAATTGCATTAATACTGTATCAACATCTAAGTGTATTTATTTTCGAATAGTTATTAAAAACAGAATTTCCAACCACTTCTATTACAATTTTCCAGTTATAACCTTTCTTTGCTATGTTTGCAACAGCTGTTCTTGAAAAAAACTTGATTTATTCAGTAACATTGACTCCATTCAGTTCATTCGCCTGATATATATATATATATACAGTAATTTTCAGTGCGAGTTCAAACTTTTTAGTGGGAACATTATAAGCTAATGTAATCGACTCAGACATTTATTTTGCTATGATACCAATCAATGAATATGTACATACATTATCTCATTTGCTTAAACAAATAATCATTAGTATTATACAAGGTTACTGTGTATAATGTGATAATTATTTTAACACACATATCAGAATTGAATATGGTAGAAAGTTTTTAATATGTTTATGACTATTTTATTGTTACTTTATTACTCGTACAAAAGGTTTATGTTATTTCGAGTGGCATTTTTTTCGTTTCTTTGCTCATCATATTCACAGTTACCATCATTACGATCTATTCATAGAGCGAGTAATATGACATCAATGTGATATGCATTCTTCATGAGACATGTGAAGTTTTATTTTATTTTATTTTATGCATGTAAAAATCAACGGTCGAAATATTATCATCTATATGATAGACAGTAAAATCACCTCAAATAATCGAATTTTTGTAATCATTAATTGACTGGATGAAAAAGAAAATCATAAAATTCTCTTTTAAATCAAATACAATCATTCATTGTTTTATTCTGATGAGAAATCATTTTTATGACTTTCTATTCGACGATTAGATCAACTAAACGTCGGATCTTTCCGAAAATTTAATTTATGTTTTAAAATTAAGGCTTAAAGTGTTAAAAAAACATCTATTGGAATTATTATATTTTTCTTATTGAAAGATTTTTCGAGAAACTAATTTCAACAATAAACAACTCACGCCGATGTCAAGCTTAAACAACCGAGTAAACATACTTAAAAGATTTACACGTTAAAGTGCATCATCCTAAATTAGGATGACACTTCAAGGAACTTTTAACTTAAAGGAAAAACACTGAAAGAAATGATAAAATTCAAATGTCATCATGATCAAATATTATGCGTAACAACTAAAACGACATTAGCCTTATAAGTCTAGAAATATAAATAAACATGTCTATATTAAATTAGAATCTAGACAATTCAATTCACGCTATATCTACCGTAGAATTTGACAGATCAAGACATCACAATACCTCTTCATTTGAACTAAGAAATATGCCAGACAATTAGAATGAGTAAATGTGTTTTATTGAGTTTAAACTTGACTTTTCAAATTCTGTTGTAATCATCTGTGTTCAATAATAATTATTTCGTAGCATGCATAACTGACGAAGAATATGACTAGTAGTACAAGCCTGAATGAACGAATATTTTACATGAAACTAATAACATTCGAGAAGATTTATATTGAAATTAGAGACATTAAGATCAAAGCTGAAAGAGGAATGTGAATATATTATTATTATTTGACCTATTATAAACGAACTCGGTATTGTTGAACAAAGAAAAATTTATAAATAATAGAAGAAGAAAGTGCTTTTTTTTGCTAGCTGTAAATTAATATAAATATAAAACTGTAACTGGTTCATCTAAGTTGAAGAAACAATTCTATCTTCAATTTACAATAGAATAACAATTGCTCATATTAAAAAAGAATATTGCCGTTCGATATTTTATTTTTCAATAACAATAATAGTAATAATTATAATGCATTGCCTTTATTTTTAATAACAGAATGAAACATTATTAAATTAAGAACATGTCTATGACAACGATGACTTTTTATTATTATCAGCTGGCACCCATTCTCGTTGATTTATTGCCATTTTGTTTTTCAATGAATAAGTTATTTTTATTTATGTCGTTCGCTGACATTGAAGGCATCAACTAAGTGAGATATGTGATAGAATAGAACCGTCATATTTAAGAGTCCTTTTTCTTTTATCGCTGATAAATACAATAAAATGACAATTAAGAAGAAAAAAAAGTTGTCTGTGCTTTCAACAAATCTGTCAGTAACATGGCCATTTTTCTGTTTATCTTTTTCTATGTTAAACAAATGACAAGAAAATCTAAATCGAATTTTTCTTCTACCATGTACCTACTTATGTTTCCTTTCAACTTATATGGAATACACATATATTGAAAAGGTACTTATTTAGTTTTCTTTGATTTTTGCCGAACTAATCAACATGTCTTTCATTATTGCTGTATTTTTTGTTTTGAAATTATATGCATCAACGAATTGACGTCTTCGTTCTCCTTCATTTCATGTGTATGTGTATATTTGATTGACAAATAAATATAGTTTTAAGCTCTACCTAGCATTTAAATATGCGCGACAATCACGTATAGTCCATTACTAGTTTCTTTTTTTTTCTCAATCAACTGTCAAACAGAAGTGTGTTATGAGCGGTAATAATGATGATGCAATGACATCTACAGAACATGTGCTTTGGTCTCGATTAATAAATAGAAAAGAAAAGGATCACCCGGCGACTATACTTAATCAATACAACTAGATGTTATCTGTTTTTTGTTGATGAAAACTTGAGCAAATCATGAAAAATTACAAGAGACAAAAAGTGTTGAAAAGTCTCCTAAGAATCATGATTCTATGATTATACTTGGATTGAGTCTACTTGATGATTTCGAATATCACCTATATTATTTTTAGAACAACTAGAAAACAAGAAGATCATCACGAAACTATCTACAAAGAGAGATCTAAACTGACAATAAAGAACAAACAGATGATCCATTATGCCCGAGGAAAACAGCATACTTTATCAACTGATGAAAAGAGAAAATACACATTGGGTAAGAACGGAAAATCAAGGGAAAGCCTGGAGGATAAATATATACGATTGCACTGATTCAGACGGAATGTTGGTATCTATCAACAAGAAACATATATTTTGCCTTTTCTTTTCTTTTATTTCGTATATATGTACACATGTTTCGTCATCTTCATAAAGTCATCGGCAAAGATATTAAATTTCGTTGCCAGATCGGCAAAATATTGACACTAAGACAATCAATCGAACGTGTTATGTTTACGACGCGGACCGCAAATGATTGTTCGAGGACAAAGTGCATATTTATATGTTGAAAGATTTATGAAAAAAAAGAATGTGAACAGAGTTCTCTAATCTCTCTCCCACTTATTTATTTCTACACTATAACATAACGGCTGCTTTCCGATATTTTTATGCATAAAAAACACTTGTGTACGTTAAATCATTTTTTAATATGTTTTTATGTATGTTAAACTAAAAAGAAACATTTTGAAAAATAGTCGACGTAAATTAAGAACCTTGTTAAATTGTTAGTGTTCGATTCATTATTACTTTTCCTGTTTTTTTTTTGTTCGTTTCAGCCGAAAAATACCTAGTAAAATAATTACGGAGAGAACGACAACGAGGCAATGTATATTCTTTGTTTGATTTTTTTTTGCTTTCCGACCTCCGCTTCTTTCATTTTCCCTCTCCCTATATTTTTATGTTTTTTTTCTCAGTTACTTGCTTGCCTAGAAGATATATCTCGAATGATAAGAATAGTTAACATACACATGTATTACAGTCTTTCTATTACACTCTATAATTTGTTGAAGACGAGAAGAAAAATGAGACGAACGAGCATAGAAACTTTGGCAAACAGCTATCGATGTCCTATCAAGATGAAACAAGTCCTCATTTTTGCCCTTAGTATTGCAAGAAAAGAAAAAACCCAGAGGTATTTTATTAGAGTTTATCACAATCGTTGATTAAAATGGAAATGAACCCAGTCTTCTCATCACATCATCTCTAGGCATTGAAAATGCAAATTGGAAAGTGTGTGGATGATTGCACAGTAGACATCTTTATTTATCTGATTTATTCCACTTTAGTCTTCGAATAGAGAGATTGTCGCTCTAGATAGAAATATATCGATGGAATTATAGTCAAACTCTAGCAGATCTACTATTCAACATTTTCTTTTCTTTCATCGAAGAAACGAAGAAAATAACCTACTGCTCTGATGTGTTTCTTTTGTTCTTTACGTCTATATATAATATTTATTCAATTACTAAGAGATTAGGATCAACTTATAAAACCAAAAAAAAAACGGCAAATCTATGCATTCGCATAAGTGTTTATAGAAATAACAGAACACTCTCTTTAATTTGCTTTCATACAGATGTTTGTTATATCTCATGTTATTATTGATTTTGCCAAAAGTAGAAGAGAAAAACGAGAAATGCACTAAATAATATCATTGAATCTAATCATAAATACAGATGCGAGCTTATTAATCAGGGCAATATGACCTCCTGGTGCAGCTAATCTACTTTTTCTTTGAGGAATATCATATCGGCAAAAACATGATTGTATATCAACAAGAAAAGAAAACCGTGAAATGTTAATGATAAGCAGGGGAAAAAGTCCATATCAGTAGGTTCTTTCGAAAACATTGTGTGTTATTGCAAGACGGAAATCCTCGATCATTCTTCTTCCTCATCAGGCAATGCTATCAATAAAAAAAAGGAAGAAGAAAAAAAAAGCTGAGCTCTATATATTCTTTACTCGCTCTTTTCCTTCTTGTCATACTATCCAGTCCTCTGTAGAACAACATTCAGCTGATCGAATGCGAGTGCATTTACGTTCTCTTCTTTTTCTTTCATATCAGTTATATTACTGGCGTCAGCTTAATGTTCTCTCTCTCTTTTTCTCTGGCTTGTTTATCGTCGAGTGCCTTGCAAAGCTTGATTCTTTGTCTTCGGCCCGAATGATCCGAGCAAATAAAAGAGAAAGAGAATGAAGAGGGCAAAAAAAACAGCTGAGAAGAGACAGAAAGAGAAACTCATATGATAGCTCGGGCAAGAAAGAGTGTGTGATAGAGAGAATGAGAGACAGAGAGAGAAATGAGAGAGCACCATACGGTCCTGTTTGTCTTCTCGTCGTCAGTAGAGGTTGTGGTGGCTGTGCATGTTCGAGATGGGAAGAGAAGACGTGTGACACGGACAGAGACAAAACTAAAGAGTATAGGCATCGAAATGAATGTGGTATGCGAAAGATTAAAGGTAACTAGTAGTGCTTGGTTTTCTTTTTTCTTGTCTTACATAGTAACGTAACTGACAATATATATATATTATCAATATCGAAATAAGAAAATAGTCGAAAGCACAAAACAAAATTTAAAAAAAAAACATAAGAAGAGAAGATAATCAAAAGGCTAGAGGTGGATGTGGATGTAAAAGTGTGCTTTGCATATTCATCCTATCCGTGTACGATGGATTGTCTTGACACGTGTATTTATTTTATTTTAAATGAAATTTAATAATATTTAGATAGTTAATTTTGACTTTCTGATATGAGTTACGCATTAAAAGGTATCTATGAGACTGCCAGTAATATTAATACACGTAAAGATGTTGAATATTGTCAATATCTCGGTCAACAAACATGTTCCGATGGTCAATCAAGATCATATTCAAATGATGTGCATAATTCATCCATATCAAATGGTTACAGTAGATTAGATGATATTGAAGATGAACGTCTAGAAAAAGCAGAACAACAAATAGATGACGATTGTGAAGAAATTGCACCGGATCGACCTAGATTACTCATGTGGGGCTTAACAAAGTAAAGAGATCTTGCTACTTTTATTTTTCCCTATTCGAATTGATTCTCTATATTGACTTGATTATTTGATAAACGTTTCAGAAGTGGTAAAACTTCGATAATTAAACTTATCTTTGAAAAAATGACAGCCGGTGAAACACTACAACTTCCAGAAACAAAAATGATTCAAATACATGGTAGATTTTATTTATGAATATTATTAATATTAATGAATATTTGACTTGTTATTTAGAACTCACATGTGGCATTCATGTCAGATTTCAAATTCGTGATGTACCCGGTCCAAAAGCACCATCTCTGTTTGATTTTGATACGTATTCATCTGAATGTACGACAATTGTATTTATTCTTGACGCAACGGTACGTGAAAATTCTATTGATTAAAATTAAATTTATCGTTGGTTTAATGTGTATGTGCGTTTCTAGGAAGATTGTTCAGATGCTATTAATTTATTAGTTAGTTCTGTACAATGGATGCATTCAAGCGGTCGCAATATTCGATTTGAAGTTTTAATTCATAAAGTAAAAATAGAAAAACCACTTTTTCTTTTCGAGAACAACTTAATATTTGTGAAAATATTCGTTTTTATTTTTCAAGATTGATGGTGTACATGAGCCCGATCGTTTAGAACATCATGCACACATTCAACAACAAGTAACCGTTATGCTACATGAGTGTTCAATTGAAGAACCACTAATTAAGTAAATATTTGAATGTTACTTCGCATGTTCTATTTATATATATTGATATATATTGAAATTTTATCTTGTTTTAGCTTTTACATGACAAGTATTTATGATCATTCAATACATGAAGCATTCAGTAAAATAGTTCAAAATCAAATACGACAGTTACGTGCACTTGAAAATATGCTTGATTTAGTGACAGCGGTAGGAATTTTACGAAAAATGTAGCTTTCCAATGAAATATAATATGTTGCAATTGTTTATTTACTTTCTCTATAGAGTACTCAATTGGATAAGATCTTTGTGTGTGATATTTATAATAAAATATTTCTTGCGTCCGACACAAAACCTATCGAAAGTCAAATATCGGAACTGTGTTGTGATGTTGTTGATGTTTACACAGACATTTCATCTATTTATGGGTAAATATCAAATGATTAATCGAAATAGATTATTTTCTTTTTATAATCTTTTTGAATTGTCATTTTAGTGATTAGAATTCTTTGGATCTTTTATTTTCTTGTGAGATGTAAATATTATTATCAGACGTGAATGCGAACACAAGAAAATTTCGCGCTTAGTAGATGATTTTTAAGAGTTGAAAGATTCTTTTTAGAATCGAATCTATTGAAAATCATGAGCGTTGATCGTTGAGTGTTTTGTAAAAAAAATGTTGTTTTTTGAATCTCATAGAAACATATTTTATTTATCTAGATGTAATCGAATAGTATTTTTGACAGTAAAGAATATAAATTTTTCGCGAGGATTTATTTTTGTATTTAAAACAAGCTGCTAGACGATTGACATGAGTGACACTTACGAAATATAATTTCCAATGAATGATACTTGGTGAAAATCATGTTACAGTACCCCTACCATGATTCCTATATGATTATAATACAATTTATTTTGATTTCAATACAATAATGGTCTATTTCTATTCATTCTAGAACGAGTAATAGCCCGGTGCTTGATTCAATGTCATGTTGTACGATAGAACTTTCAATAGGTCTTGTTTTATATTTGAAGAATATCAATCCGACAACAGCATTAATATGTATTTTAAAAAAAGAACCCAGAATCAATGAAGGTACGTAATCATTTTCTTTGAAAAAACATAGAAAGAGAAAGTGAACATGCACCTATAAGATTTCAATCATTTGATTCTTTTTTTAGCTTTGATAGATGTTAACTTAAATATTCTGAAACAAAATATTCAACAACTATTTCGTTCTAATTCAAATTGGTTACCACGACAACAAATAAATACAACAATCAAATAAATCGATAGGTATTACTCAACTGTTTTTTCTTTTCCTTCTTGTGTGTATTCGAATTCGATTGGTGTTGTTGACAATTAGTGTAGCAATGAAATTCATCGGAACTTGAAGTCAAATACAGTTTTATTCAGTAGATAAATGTTTTCAATATTTATTGGTCTATGTTTCTATTTCTATTACCCTAAATTTCTTTGTTTGTTTTTAATGTCATTACAAAAAGAAACAAGAATTTTGTTTCCTACAGCCATATATTAGAATAATGATAGTTTGATTCGAATAATTATCATTATATTAATGTTATTATTACTATCTCTTTTCTTTCATGTGGTCTCACTCGTAGTGTTTTCTAGTCTATTTCATTTTTGTTTCATTGTGCCTGTGTAGGTCAATTTTGCGTGACTATGATGGATAGCGGAAAAAAAACTATATATATATATATATCGTATTGTTTTCTTTTTCTCGGCGTGTTTAGGCTAGGAGTCATTCTATTTAAGCATACTTTGTTTTCTCTTTCGATTGTGTACCCAATACTAAATTTCCAACCGTGTTTCTTGCTTTTTCTTTTGATTTTTTCTTCGCTCCCATATGCATAGCAATAGAAATTTTTAAGTTACACGAAAACAGTTGCAGATACGTACTGTGCCAGTCTATGTTTGTCTTTTCTTATGGTAATTTGTTTGCTAGTGTGTATGTATAAATCTATATCGATGGCTTTGCGTAATGCGCTCGAATATTATATTATTCCCATTGTCGATACAATTTTTTGTTCTGCTTGTCTTTTCTCAAATGAATGACTATATTTTTTTATATAATTACTCCTAATATTGGGTGTTTTTTTCTTTTTCATTTTATTAAATGTTGTTATCGTACTATGTAGATTCAGGAACGATAGGAAATGCTGACTGTTAAAATACTGCTGATGTTGTATGCTTGGATTAGGCTTTCCTTGAAATCAAAAATAAATAAAAAAATCAGTTTCATATGTATCGCTTTACAATTGATTAGTTGAATTGGAGATAGTTAGTGAGTATGCAATGCATGAGATCAATATGTTAGTTGAAGAACAAAAACATTTCGAGTAAAGAATAAGTTAGTAGTACATTGCTCATTGAAAACAAATAATTGGTGTGCTGTTAAACAGAAAAATAGAACTTTTCGAAATAATGAATAACTAAATTATGAATAATTGAGGACAAAGATATTTTTTCTAACATCTGTCACATTATTCATTAAATGAGGTGATTGACCCTGAAATATAATCTCGACTTATTTTGAAAGATTCTTGTAGGGTTTATTTTTATCATTTATAGACATGATAATAAATCAAATTTGAAGATTTTTTTATTATATCTGAGAGACATTAAACAAGTTACAAGAATAAAGTTAACTTAATATCTGTCTATTGTCAACCGTATTTAATAAAATAGCATGAAAATTACTTGTCAATTTCGAAATGGAATGCATTTTTGTAACACATTCTTTATCGTTCGTTAGTTATTAAGAATTACTTGAATGGTATTTTCTAGTTGTGTTTAATTTAAAGGACTTATCAGGAAAAAAAGAAAATCAAACCAACGACTTGAATGGTAAGGTTTCATGCATCACATGGAAATATGAAGCAGTCCGTTCTCATGACACTCGCACGTGCTTATTAAGCACTGCTTAATAAGCCTCTAGTTAAGATAGATTTTCATTTTAAAGTGATCCATTGAGAATGACATTTTTGCTAATGAGTGGTGCTAATGAGAAATGGTACAAAGGAAATTCTAAGCTCGATAAATGAAACGACAGCAAACTTTAAGTTTGTTTATATTCTATTGATGGCCATAGGTGAGATTCGTATAAGTTCGTAGTAATACGGCAAACCAAGTTTTGATTCATGCCAAATGGAATCTAAAGCTTGAAGTGAATTTGTTTCACAAAGATAAAATGTGAATTTTGTTTTCGTTTAATTCTTTTTCCTACTTTCATTTCAAAACATTAGCAAAAGAAAATATCCTACTCTAACGAGGATTCGTATTTCTTCAGATACAAGATTAAACTGTAAAACATTAGTTAGCTTGCATCTAGAAACTACGTAGATCTATCAACTATTATTCAAAGTCTTCTTATAGACACATCGTACCATTCCGAGAATGGTACAAAGAATTAAAAGTTGAATGTTTTCATTTCGATCTAAGAAAAAAGACTATTTTTATCATCAATTTAACTCATTTACAGTAAAAGTTTTTCAGACCCGACAACAGATAACATAAACTTAAAGTACTAACTTCGTTTCGGTCCGTTTTCCACGATATTAGAATATTTATTGAATACTACTACAACTTCAAAGATATTCTTTAAACTATTGAAAAAACAATAATTGTACTCTTATTTCACATGGATTGCTTACATATACAATTAAATGAAAACTATTGTAGCTAGGCGAGATTTTCAGTTGGTAGAAATTACTATAAATGGGAAATTCTATGAAAAAATGACTAGTTACTCTTTCGTCTATGTTCCAATGACATATGTTAACATGTTTAAATGACAGTATGTTTTCCGAGTTTAAAAATGAAATGCATGTCAATTTTTACAGTTATCTAATTTTTAATTATTTTTATCATGCACACATCATTTTGATCGCATTCTTTATTTATCTATCATAATTTTATTGGAAGCCAAAATAATATTGTCATCATCTGAAAGAATTACATTTCCTACAGCACATAGTCATTAAGCTGCTTGTCTTCCTTTACTAAACTTTGCACTTTCGTCAAGAGATAAATATTTACCGCATCGCTTTTACATCGGATCTTGTAGGTAACACAAATAAGTGTGATTGTGGGTACGGTTTTTTCTCCATATACTCGTACACACCCACACACGTGTGTATACATATGTATGTTATGGAATATGTTTGATGATTGCTGCAGTATGACGAGAAAGACTGATTAATGAAAATATAATGCGATCCTATTTTTCTTAATGAATACATATGCATCCTAACAAAGAGACTAGTAGGAAATATGTTATCCGAAAATCATGTAATCTGTTGAATTATATCAAAATAAATGAAATGAAATGAAAGAATTTTCAAAAAATTTTAACATGATAATATATTTTTAATGTTGAAACAACAAATGATTGCTTTTAAAAAACTTTTCTAGTGTATTCATTGCAATCAAATGTTGATTATTCCTATAGCTACGGCTTAAATTAACAAAATTCGAATTCCGTGCTAGGCTTCAATTCATATTGTAGAATATTACTTTCGTTTAAAAATCAGAAAATTTATTCACATATTTTCCGATTTTTAATGCCGTGTCAGCACATGCTAGTGTGTACGTCACATCGAGAATTAACGCCAAAACATTTCTAATTCTTCCGTTGAATACGAAGCTGAATATATATATATTTGTGAAGTCAGAATGATGAAAAATGCAGTGACAAACAAAACTTGATTACTGAATCGCTGATCAAATCATGAATGCAATCAAAATTTTACGGTCCAATTCGATTGAAGCCATTCTAACAAAATGGATGAGAACAAAAAACAAATGTACTATACACATGTACTAAATGAATCTGGACGAATGATGTTCTCTGTTAAAAATAATTACATTATGATCAATATCGGTTTTATTGTCTATCAGAAAGATTCAATTTAATTACTTATTCATCGGTGTGTAAGTATTCTTTTTCTTAATATGATTTTATATCTTGATTGTGTCATCTTTTTTTTTGTATGAGTTTGCAAAAGAAAATCACGAATGAAATTCGTTTACGTATTTGTTCGAGCATCTAAAGTGTTATAACACTACCGTTCTTCTAGTATAATTTTTCAGCAATTTTGAGCGTCACATAGACATATCATTGAATAATGGTGATGGACTGGGGTTTATCTATAAAGTAACATATATATATATTAGATTAAAATAGATTTCATAAAGTACATATAATGTACGGATGAGAATATATTATCAAAAAATGATATTCTATAATAAAATATTGTTGTATGAGACTAGTTTATTTTTTTTTGTTGCTAGATTCTATGAATATTATCTAACGGTAACAAAGATATATAAGTTATCTGTGTTTCAATTCCAAAACAAGTCTAAACAATATTTAAAAAAAGATTTGACACAACATATAACTATATATATATTCGAATGTCAAGATCAGAATGAAAACTAAAGCATTCATTCTACAACTTTGACACGTAGTCTCCATGTAATTATGTGAATACAATGGGATAATCCCGTTGCCGTCCGATGGGGTCCTATCTTATTTCCGTCTCACTTGGAAATATCTCATTCGGGTTCCCTATTGATTGGTTCCCAATTGATGACTTTTCATTTCGGTCCTTATACTTTAATTGACTATGATCCATAATTTTATGGGATTTAGATGAAAATAAATTTTGGAATCAAAGTTAATAGGAAAAGTCTTTGACAAATCAACATTGTGAAAATACAGACAGTACATATATAGACTGCAAAAAAAACACAGTTTTATTTCTTCATCAATTAATTTTTCACCGCTTGATCACTTACAACTACTAGTTGTAAACCTGTAAGCTCACTCTCACTATGTTCATCGAGAAAGAGAGCAAGAAGCTGAGCATTAATATCTTCAGTCAATTTCGTCTTTTTTATTGAATGAACTATGGATTTTATTTTTACAAGATGATGTTAAATATATGTGTTCATCTCATAAAAGCTCAATAAATCGGAATATATGTGGGTTTACAGGGAACAATGAACTCAATTTACTATGGCAAAGTTCTGCATGG
Source organism: Rotaria macrura (assembly GCA_900239685.1). Taxonomy (NCBI): domain Eukaryota; kingdom Metazoa; phylum Rotifera; class Eurotatoria; order Philodinida; family Philodinidae; genus Rotaria; species Rotaria macrura. The sequence goes on from OENT01000047.1 coordinate 162,846, forward strand.
TTGTTCGTTCTTGCTAAATTCCTCACTAGAGCATCGCTGAAATTCCATAATTCAATAGGATAACCAGACGAAGTAATGTGAACATAAGTGGAAATCGATTTAATCAATGACCATTGAATGATGAACGTTTTATAAGTGTTGCTAAGCATTAGTGAAGGTTTATTGTCTTCTTTCAAGTAGACGAATTAGCTATGAGAAAACTGGAGAGGAACCGAATCAAGGGTTAATCGAATATAGTACGTTTTTGTCCGACGAATGATAAATGGCTTCATTTTTAAAATCATAAAATTTCATATCAAACACCGAAATTCATTTTCTGTTATTTTATCTCAATCAAACTGAGCTCGTTTCTTGATAGAAAAATCTTCAAGTATGATTCGTAAGTATGAATATCTTGTTTTTCGACAGCATGATCATTGTTATATCATAATTACATACAAGATCATTCCTCGCCTATTCAACATCGTTCGAATTGAAAAATATATTTACTGATGCTACAATAATCCTAAGGCTTGTACCTATAATTGCCATACATATACATCGGAGAGATAGGTAAAACAGTGATTTTCTCTAGACCAAACAACTGGTATGTTTCCTCATATGTGTCATAGCCTTATATAATGTCTACAAAATAAAATGGAATATTATGACCAGCAGCGATTCCATCCATGAGTACTTTTATCTCGAAATGAGAATGTTTGAAAAACAAATTTTACTTAGTAGCTAGTGGCGACAATCGTTCCGGATATTATTTTAAAGCAATTACATTAGTTAGTTAATAATTACACAAAAAAGAGTATTTTTCAGAATACTTGTATTTATTAATAACAGAACTTGAAAGATAAATACCATGATATATGTTTTCTCATTTAAATATTGTTAATCGACCCATATCGATTAAATAGAATTTAATTGCAAATTTTCTGTTTCTCGATAAAAAGAATCCTTTTATGTTGGTTTTGCCAAATATTCATTCAACAGGTTACTCGATGAAAACTGCTGATGGAAAAAAATTCATTTATCGACTTCATGGATTGTGTATTTCTAATCTGATATAGCAATACTTCATTGTATTGACAAGCGGAACGATGTTTATAAAACATCTTGCCAATAGAATCCATGAGTTCTTTGTTTACAGAACCAACATGGAACAAAAACGTTAATTTGTAAAATGTCAAAGCAATTCAATTTAGAGATAATTATATGAAAACAAAAACAGATGAAAACATTGTTGATTAAAACGATGATTCCTTGCATGTATCTCGGTATGCTGGTTAACAGTAACAGAGGTTTTTTTCTAGAAAATAATTTCAACATTATAGATAATGAAATTAATAAAATAGAAATTCAGTTTGATTAGTTTGCCTGCTCAAAAGTCGGATGAGTGTACCTAACTCAAGAAAAAAAAGATTGGCGTATTAACTAATGACTGCTCATATAATGTTAATCGATCAAGAGAGAAGATGTTTTTCTTCTAATGTCCTACTTGATGAGTGAAGAAAACAATCAAAATGAATATGATCATGTGACCGTAAAGAAATCTCATTGAATACAGACCGATTTAGAAATTTAAGCAACTAATCAAAGCAAACAAAAAAAAAAGAAATCCTAGAAGAATATATGAATGGCACAGTAAAGTAAACATAACCAATGATTTTTGTATCCGTATGAGAAAAGGTAGTAATGAGCTATTTCGATTATGTTTTAAATATGAAAGTAGTTATAAAACATTGAGCAACTACAAAACTTCATTATGTTGGATCTTGTGTTCCAATATTAAAATGCACTCAATATGAAAAGAAAAAAAATCAATAAATGTTGATCATGGGTAAAATATTGACGAAATGGAAAGCAAACTATTAAGCCCTTTTGCGGCCGGGTATTTGAAAAAAAAGCCGTGTCCCTACAGGGGGAAAACGGTGCCATATGGCAACATCCGGCCAGAAAGAGTTATGGTTACGTACAACACATAGCGGAAGGAGAAATCTCCTCAAGTGCATTCTTCCAATTTGAATAAATTTTTGCCCATAGATATTATACAATGTTCTACTGAAAATCAGCAAATAGTTTGAATGTAGTGTATCTTCTTCAACAAGATTTTTAAAATTATGTATTTCACCAAACTACGATTGTAGAGACACAATATTTCTTTTTGTGTTGTACTTCAATTTCAATTTTATCTTAACGAAAGGTCTGTTTCTTGACTTCTTGTCATCGTCAAGTTCTACTTCTTGATATAGAGAAGTAATGTGTTCATGAAAAAGTGTTAATAGATTATATGTTTTATAAATGAATTTAAAAACATTTTTATTAGCAAGATGGTTAAGACCTCAGTGATGTCGAAGTCTTTCACTCGATGATAAAGTTATTTTGAGTTTTTTGAAACCTATCAAAATTTTCTTCTCTCTAATTTCTGGAAAGGGTGTCTTTGTCAAAAGAAAAATTTTATATACATTAAGTCGAACTACGTTTTTACATGTATTCGAATGAAAACTGATGTTGAGTAACGTTCTCTTTATTTTGTTCACATTTTTAATCGTCGTGATCGAAATTATCATTATCACCAGAAAGCAGTTTCATGCTTTTTTTTTCTATTTCGTCATTCCTCTCCTTGTATAATGGTAATGTTTTGCACGACCAGGCATTGAATGACTCGAAATATCTATACGATTATGTAGGTTTATTATGGTATTATCGACAAAATAAATTTTTATTGAGTGTTGGATAGACGAATGCTGATGTGCACTTTCTATCCTCTTTAGCATATCGTGTAAAGTGTTAAATTGAAAGTCCTTATGAGAACATTATTCTTTGTCAACATAGACAATGAATCATGGCGGGAAAGAATTTTATACATGAATCAGCGTGCTGTTGGTTTTTTACACAAGAAAACAAAATATATGATTCGACAATGAAAAAGCAAACTCAGAAAACTAAACTTTCCTCATTGACAAAACTGATATTATATAATACCAGAAAATAGATTGTGTCTACATGAGAAGTATTTTGGTGAAACAACAAATTTTTGTAATATTATATATTATACAATATAGCAGTAAAATAAAACTAAGCATACATGTTGAATGAATTGCTATGCACTTGAACCCTTTGAGAGTTTATATATTAACAGTATAGAATATCTATGGGGAAAATTCATTAAAATTGGAATTTGAGTGCATATTTTCGAAATGAATGTAATACGATAACATGAGTTTAACAATTCATAAAGAGATTCTGACGAAACATGCAATGTAAAAATAAGAAAGAAGAATAGAATGGCAACAGAAACAATGGATTTGTGCTACAGAAACTTTCTTCCGAATGGTAAAGATCAAGAAAAACTGATATTTTCTCCGTTGATTTCTTGTTCTGAAGTTCTTTGTATCTATGAAAATATAAATAAAACGTTCATTCAATTCTAATTACCACACATAGTAAATAGATTTAGTGTTCAATATTTCATTAATAATAAGGAGTAAACTAGTAGAGTAAACAAGCAACATTCATTAGATGTTCCATGAATATGCGTTTCTTTTACAGATATAGTCCAAACAAGATAGCTGTAGTTGATTGATTTCAAACATGTCGATATGATTTTTTGTTTTCTGTATTTCAAAAGATTCAAGCTGAATTGTAAACTCTGAAAATGCTCACCATTATTACATTTAGTCTGTACAGAAAGGTACCAAGACTAACTTGTAGCAGATTATTTTAACTATAAATATGAATTTAATTCATCGTCTAGTCGATAGATGATCTTTGATTTTCTATAAATCTATCTAGTCATTGAACATTTTACACGTGAATGATTCATGAAATATGTTTCAACTTGAACGAATTTGTCTCATTTTGTGATAAATTTTTCGTAGTCTCAATTCAACTAACCCATTCGTTGAAATTAATCGTTCTCAAAACTTCAACGATTTGATTAATCGTATACAAGTCTTTTCTGATCTCTTATGAATTAAAAATCACAGAAGACAACTAATGATGTACCAAAGAGATATGAGATACATCCAAATAAACCACACAACTAATATGGCACAATGTATGAAAACGAAACTAACAATCATACAAGGTAACAGAAAATAGATGACAGTAAGTGTGCGTATAAATGCAGATGCTTTCTTCCACGGTTCTATCTTATTCACCAGTAACCAAGAGATACTTATACAAAGACACAAGCAAGGAAGTATCATGAAAACCAATAAGATTTGTGATATCCAATTCATATACTGATCGGATGTAGAATATTCAATCCGTCTTAAACAACTTTTCATATTGACGGAAATGAGATAGACGAGAGCAGCATCAACAACCGATCCAAATGTAACCATGGTAAGAAAAGGACGCTTCGATGGGATTGCATATGCCATGAGAGCAAAGCCAATACTTAATATTACTAGACCAGTTGTGAATTTGGTAAACAATGCAAGCATAAAATGATAATAAGTGGCTAAACTAAACATAGTTATTGTAATATACTAAACAAAAAAGTGTTGTACTCTGTCAATGGACTTCACCACACCCAATTCATGTGCTGATGAATCAAGAAGAATCACAAACGATGTCATGTGCATGTGTATTTTTTTCACCATAGTTTAGACAGAAAAAGATGTTTCGAATTTAATCATTCGCCACGTGTATGAATACTTTTGTTGTCTTCTACCTGAGAAAAAAATCCTTCTTTTTGATGCATAAATAAACACATGTAAACGAAGTCGTTCGAAAACTGCATCGGTATTAATGATGCACAAAAATGAAAATTTCGCATGAGCACGCTTCGAAAAAAAAACACTTGTTGACAATAGTTGAGTCATTAGGTGTACTATAGTAACGAAGTGATCACTATAGACAAAACGTGATGAAAGATATACCGAGTTGATCAAATTATACATTTGATGAAGCGACATCTACATTTGCCGGGTAAAATATCTATCCGATGGAAAAAATATGGTAATTGTAATAAGTTGAATCGAACAATATTTTCTACTCATTGATTTTATTGTTTGAGAACGATGAGTTTTACACAAAGGATGACACTATAGACTACCCATATCAAACGATATAAGGACCGTTTACTTGACCCAGTTATACGTACCGTAACATCATTAAAATAGGGCCGTATTTTCACAGTATATTACTCCATACACGGTACTATTTCTGTACGCAGTAAGAAAGGGTCGTATCGTATACTATGAGAATACGGCTGTATACGGCCCTATTTTAATGATGTTACGGTCCGTATAACTGGATCAAGCAAACGGTCCATAACGGATATTCATTTTGATTTAACTGGGTACAATAAAACTCAGATGCAAATAAAACAATGAATATTTTAATATCATCGAGTATCCACGCGAAAAGATCAATTTCAGTCAGTCAAGACTCCTTGACTCCAGAAGAATCGACCCATATTAGCTTACGCTTCGAAATATGTGGATAAAACAGCGCCTTCTATTTATTCAGACGGATACACTCACACTGTAATTCGTAGATACCTTCGAACTTCGAAAGTTTCTTGGACTTCATTTGCCTTTGACCGCGATGTTTGATAATATTTTGTACTAGTCTTGCAGTTTGCTGCTTTAGTTCTTCTAGGTTCAAAACTTATTAAACTGAGTCACTACTTAAAAGTCTTCTTCCTCACAGCAAAAAGAAAAATATTTGTTCCTACAACAATCATTTCACTAACAAATAACATCACAAAATAATGTATATCACCTTAGCGTCCATTTGTGAATGTGTAGTCAAAAATAGGACGCATCAGTCCGAGAACGTTTGAAGCCTAATTCGATGTGCTCTATCGAAAGGTCTCTATCAGTGTGATGAGTCTGACATCATATACATACTTCGATTCTGCAAAGTCACAATGCCATAACGAATATGTATATCATTCTCATATATGCATGTGACACCTATCGAAAACTATTTCGTATATACAAGTACACCATACCAATGGTTTATATTTTATTAATGAATCATCATCCATCTGAGGATGGATGGAGATCAATAAGAAAACAAAGTTTTACGTGTCTATGTTCAGTGTGACGATAATGATCTTTGCATGGCGACTCAATTAGACGAGCATTACATTCGAACAAATGTGGAATGGAATCATATTCCATCTGAAGTTAAACAAGTGATTTTGTTCTTGTTGAACTATGTTCGATTTGAAATTTTCATTTGATTTTCGTTTTCTACATAGAAATTTGGCTGGAATACAGAAAAAGATTATGATAAGTCCATAATAACATTTTCAATAAAACATCAACTTCGTTATAAAGGAAATTTAGGTATTTAAAATAGACTAGAAAAAAAATGATAAAGACACTGAAAATTAAATTGTCATTCTTGTTCAATCTTTGTTTAGTTCGAAAAGTTGTTAAAGATTCTAGAAAATATTATGATGATCTTTTACGCTACAGTCGTGAACATTTGATGCTATTTGTAAGTGAAAATTTTCTACTTCTATTAGCTAAATTGTGAACTTTTTAGCCATATCATTTATCAGAAATCTATGTTAAAGGTCTACGTATAACATCATTTTCATATTATATCGATATGATAAGTGATTTGATTCTTCAAGAGAAATCATATGATACATTACCGAATTTTACAGGTAAATAAAAGCAAGAATTGTTTTTCTGTAGCTAATTAAAAAGAAACTTTTGTCTTGATTCTCTTTCTTAAGCCGCTGATTGTCTTCGTTTGCTTGGTATTGGTCGTAATCAATATATTGAATTAATCAATCGATCACGTACAATATTACAAACAGCAAGAAAAAAAATGTTACTTAGTTTTACTAATTGGCGAACACCGAATTCAATACGTCATTTGTTACCATTGCAACCGGTAGATTCGCTACATATTCAACCATGGTGGGTTATTAATTTAGGTTGTGTTACTGATGACGATGTTAAAAAATGTACTAACGAAGAAAAAATCATCATTGATTATCTCATTGATGAGAAATGTTCGAAATTTGCTGGTGAACTTAATTATGATGCAATTCATTCACTCTACCGTAAAGGTTTAATTTATTTGGATGTTCCTGTTCATGATAATGATTATATTCAAGTACCACCATTAGGTTCAGGATTCGTTATGAACCGTATTGTCGGAGATTATTTTGAAGTATTACTGTATAAATTATTTGTTTCCACAGATGAACATACTAATGTTGTGGAATTATCAAAAATATTAACATTAGATATTGATTTAGTTAAACAGACTATGTCCATGTTTTTACGATTAGGTTTTGCAAGAAAGAAAAATTTAGAACATGACCATGGCATTATTCATACGTCATGGAAACATTTTTCAACAGGGGCTAACTTACAATTACCCCCACCGCCAAAAGAAATAACAATATTATCATCACCCACAATGGATAAAAGTTTATTAGAATGGAAAACTGATCTAGAAATGGATGCTTCGTTGAGTGGTGATGATAGCATATCACTTGGCGCAACTGATGAACAAGTAAGATAATGATAAAATATCCATTCGTTGAATTGCAAAGGCAAAAGAAAAACAAAACAAATCAAATGACAAGTAGTTACGAGGAAAGTTAAGCATGTAATAAACAAAATAAATGTACATGAGAAATCTATTCATAAAGTAATAAATCTATGGAACTGTAGCTGTGAGTATAAGCGAGTTCATCGACGTTGGACAGATACATTAATGATGTATGAAAACATTATTTCCAATTTCAGCACTCAATATAGAAGCAACTTCTTGTATGAGCACTGGTAGAATCGGCTGCGTTTTTTTTAACAATACAGTTTCGTTTCGATAACATACATCAATATAAATGACTTTATTTTCAATTGATTGCTTTATTACATTTCGATAGTAAATATATGCTCACTGTTTTCAGAATACATTATCTTGATGAATATTGCAAAACTGATGGTCACTTTATATCTCTAAACTATCTCACCAATACTACAAATATTCGATCCGATCGTCTTTGTATAACACATATCTTTCGATTATGTGCAAATCTAAGTATGATCTATCTGAGTTTCCAAAAGTATAAACTGGACACGAATCGTTAACATTCTAGATCGAAATTGATTAGTTTTTTCGTCTAATTCAAAGTTATTCTCAAACTCGATGAGTGTCATGTTTCAATATATTTAAGTAATCAATTTCTGATCTATTAAGATACAATCCTTCGTAAAAACTATTTTAGAATAAATTTATAAAACAAATTTGCTTGTTTAATGCAAAATAAGTCCTACATAATAAATTAGTTGAGTTAATGTTGATTTCGAATTAAAAGAATGGAAGGTATGTTTTTCCAAATTTTTTTAAAAATGAACTAGATAGAGTTGTGCTGTTGTCATTGTTTAAAGTTTCTAAAAACAGAAAGCATTGTGTTATGTAAAACATTTTGGAAATTTAAATTAGAATCTTTAACTAAAGTCGAATGATTATTAAAAAAAAAAGATTGGTACTAAAATGCTTGGCCATTCACGAATTATTAACATTCTACAATATATTTTCAAGGAAAAATTAAACGCTTCTAGTTTTTTCAAATAAATCTCAGTTGACTCGTTCTCGATGTCATTTGGTGTTCTCTTTCAAACGGTGAATATCGCACATGTCTATCTGTAGTTTCTATGAAAAAATATTCGAAAAATTCACATTCTTCTTTTTATTTGAAATGAATATTACTTTCCTACGTCTAAATTTCTCTCTTCAACACAGTTATCTTGAACTTTACGCATCGCTCGTTGTTATTAGATGGCAAAAATTTTCACAATAAAGAATCGTTGATTGAACGATTGATTATGATGAATTTACTTTTTGCTCGTCTTGCCATTGATTAGTCGTTTTAATTAGTATTCTATTGAGTTTTACGTGAATTTAGAGAATATGGAAATATGAATCACTTGAATAAAAACTTCAATGAATAGTATATAAAATCAACGAGAAAGTTTCGACATACAGAATGACTGCTGTTTCAAGTACATTCGTTATTACTTAACGATTCATATGATCTATTTTTAGTGATAATTCAACGCAAGGGTTTTTGGTGTGAATGTGAATCTATGGAAGATCTACATCTACACCATTAAGTTTAGTCAGCTAATTTCATTTTTAAGCGAACGGTAAGAGTTTAGACATTTTAAAACTTTTTATGCACAAAAGAGACTCGATCTAAGTGAAGCGACATCCTACTCCTTATATGAGCGATAAGAAAAGCAGAAAAAAAGACTTCTTACAATAATGAAAAGCATTCGATAAAATACTTCGATCTTGTACCAATCAACTATAATGCTTTTAAAACATATATTCATTTAGAAATCACTATCATCTCCAATGGGTGTTAATTTACTTGATAATGTTTCAGCATCGAATACAAGTGGTACAACGAAACAAAAGCGTATTGGTTTCTTGTTTGATTCTTCATTAACAGCATTTTTAATGATGGGTAATTTGTCACCAAATTTAAAAACTCATGCTGTAACAATGTTTGAAGTTGGCAAATTAGCTGATGAAATACTTGTTTCATTTTTACAAGAATTAGAAAAAATCTCTCCGATATCACAATCATTGGTAAAATTTTCTGATGACGACAATCAAAGTGAAGGTGAGGCCGACCGTTATTTTTTACATGCACGTGTTCTATATCAGACAATATCATTTTTACGTTTGAACAATGATTTATTTGACGACGATATTGGTAGTCTCGGAGTAGATTTGATACGGTACGAAAGTTTGTCTAGTCTTGATTCGAATATTCGTCAACGCTTGATTGAACGTAATTATCATGTATTAATATCAATGGCACCTGTTAGTGCAGAAACAATTTATTCACCGTTTACTTCAATTGATTATTTAGGACCATGTTTACAAGAAATGAATAGTGTATGGATGAAATTATTTATTTATAATATAACGAAATCAGGTCCACCATCATTACTTCTACCGAAGGGTTATCGTTTAAATACGTTACCAAATTGTTTGAAAATATTCGATAAGTTTCTTGTTACAACATGGAATCACGAACCAACATATATATCCAATGTCAACATTTTATTAAGTATCAATGACGCTTTACTACATTCAGCTGTACTTCTACAAGGTTTTTCATATGGATATAATAATTTTAAAGATGATAATCAACAAATTCGATATATACCATTCCCGTTTGAATCTATGGAGAAAATTCATGTATTAGAACAATTAACATCATCTATTGATTTACATAGCACATGTGGTTATGTATCATTGTTAACATTATCGTCCACGAATTCTCAAGAAGTTCTATTAGATGTGAGGTAAAATAATAAAAAGCCATCAATTGAAAATCTACCATACGATTCATAATGACACAAAGTCATATGTACAGACTTGTACACAATGATTTTTCTTATTCGATAATGTACGTTGTAGCAAGTTTTAGTGAGTAATATTGAAACATCGATGAGTGTCGATATTTACTGATTTTTCAAGAGAACGCAGTAATCTAGATAAAAGAATAACATGTACTCTTTATTCGACTTCCTAAGGCAAAGATGCAATAATTAAGCGTATCTTATTGTATCATGATATTTGAAGAAGATATGCAGCTTTTTGTTCTAGAGGTGGATTGAAGGGTAGTTTGCGATCTTATGGGATGTCATGAAAGAAAAATTAGAATAACCAAAGCAACACGTGCTGTTTACTGACTTGACATTTCTTTTTCTTTTACGTTTTCATCAATTGTTTGTGGAAAAGGAACCGTAGAGAATGTGCATTCTGATGGGCTAGAAAATGCAGGCATGCACTATTTGATCCAAAAAGTCTGTCAATAAAAGCTAGAAAAAAAAATCAAACTCTTCACTTTTAAAATCTCAGGGTTTTTCATTACTAGATATCTTTATAAATTCATGCCTACCATCTAGTATAATAGAAAAACAAAATTTTCACGTGGTTAGTTTTTAATCAATATTTATTTACTTTAGATTTGGTATTCCTTTGTTTGATGAAAAAATAAGTGCGATGATTCGAAATGGCATCGTTAAAAATAAATTATGTAAAAAAGAAAAGTAAAGAATAGAAAGAATTCTTTTTTTTAAAATAAAAATGTATTCTTTGCTGTATTTGTTTATACTAGAGTACAACAACGAGTGGAAAATATTCGAAATCTTTCGACAAGTCTCGTAGCTTTCATTGAACTTTTTCAGGTAGGTAATGAATTTATTTAATTCGTATAAAAAATGTTAATAACAGACTACAGTATTACGATGGAAAGATGGCTGTGTACCGATAGAGAAATAGAAACTATGCTTTTAGTTTATAAATGTCGATTCGTCGTTCATAGAATTTTACAATAGAACGATTGTGAAGAGAACCGGTCACAGTTGGCCGAATGCCATAATTTTAGATATTTGAAAGTGACATAATAGAATATAATGACTAACAACGAGAATCAATTTTCATCTTTGAACTTTTCATTAAATCCCTGAATATTTCGAAATAGATTCAATACGATTCATGAGTACATAAAGGGTGTCACCGTGGGTGTAGTGAAATATCATCATAGTTAATAAAATCCTCAATAAATAAATCAATCCTATATAGAGAAAGTAAATCCAAGTAATTATTGATTTGAATACAGTATTGCAGAGATTATTAGAAGACATTATCGTAAGATTTCAACAATGAAAGGTTTCTCTTTCCATTCGATGAATCCTAACATTCAACTTCTTCTTGTTAGTTATGTTTTTTTTTTGATTAAAAAACTATCTGTAGAAAGTCAATCATGCTAGTTGTCGACGAATACTTATCACATTTTTCTTGCTACTAAAATTCTATTTCTTATGACGTGAAAATTTTCAAAATAGTGTTTTTTTTAAATTATTTTAGAAACCTGATTCTTTGTCGTGCAATATGCCTGTTCATCATTCCTCAAATGGTATTTGTTCTACGTGTTTACCAAAACAGCCGCTTCTTTTTGATGGTGAAACTCTTAAAACGTTTGACTTATCATCGAGTTAGTAAAATTACAAGAAGAAAAAAGCAAATCTATTCAAGTTTTATTTTCGATTTCTAATCTATACATTTATACATATATGCATGTATATGTATTACGATACATATTTATTTGTTTGAGTAACTAAAACATTTCCTTGTTGATTCATGACGTGTTTTCCTTTTTCTTTTCTTTTTTGTCGATTAATAACAGTGAATTTATCTTAATTTGTGAAGAAGAAAGCGAACCAACAGATATAATGAAAAAAAAGAAAAGACCAAACTAATAAACATTTTGAATGTATCTATATCTCAGAGAGAACTCTAGATCTGTTTGTATGGCTGAGACAAATCTACAGAAAAATGTAACGAATTCATCACAGGAGAATATTATATATGTCGATGAACAATCTCATTCAACCCTGAAATGTCCTGTTTGTCATCGAATATTTCGCAATCCAGTAATCACACAATGTGGTGTAAGTTATTGTTTGTATTCTATTTTCAGAATTTCTTCTACTAAATATTTTTAGCACACATTCTGTCGAAAATGCATTTCTACAACAAGTAAACAATAATTATTGTTTTGTTAATTTCAATAGAAGTTGTTATCTTAGTTCTATGTCCATATGATCAACAGATTCTTCAAACATTTATTGATAATCATATTATTACAGAACAAATTAATGCTTTACTTGTTTGGTGTAAATATGCATTTAAAAAATCTCAAATTACTACTAGTGAAGTAAGAAACGAGCGTGATGAACATGGTTGTCCGGTAAAAATTTCAATCATAAAAAAAAAGTAAATGTTCATCATTTTCTTTTAAATCTCTTCAACATTACATGAGCATATGTGCAAATCCAAAGAAACAACCGTCTTTCTTTTCTCAATTTAGAGAGCATGAAGATGAATGTGTTTATCGATTTGTTTCATGTCCACATGGTTGTCTTGCCAATAGTCTTCGCTACAAAGTGAGTAAATATATTTATTCAATTGTCTAAAATACAAATGGGTAGTTTCAAAAAAAAGAAAAGATTATTAGGATCTTTATAATCATCTACATACATGTACGAATCGACAAGTACGTTCATCGGATACAATAGTAAATACAAATGATAATCAACTACAAATACTTCAACAAGATTTAATATCTAAAATAGCACAAATCGATTTTCTTCTCACTACTTGTAAACAACTTGTCACTAGTGTGGCTACGATGAGAAATGAAATTGGTTAGCATTCAAACTTTTACTAAATAACTATTATGATTATAATCATATTTAGATACATTAAAAATTAATCAAGAAGCATTATGTTCAAGAAATGATTTATTATTAGTAAGTATAATATGTCTTTCTATACCATGTCATAAAATATAGAAGAACTTCATTGATTGTTGAAATATAAACATTCTGGATAGATGAATGGCACATAGATTCTTAATAAACTATCGTTGAGTATTAGTGTCGTAATGAATTTCTAAGAGATGGAATAAACGGCAAGTAATCCATTATATTCATTTATGTATGAAAACACAAACAAACAATTTGTCTGCAATTACTAAAAAATCAAAGATATTCTATTTCACATTTTCATGTGTCACAAGTATTGTACATTCCTAGGTTCATAAAAATAAATTCTATTCTAGAGTGAACTAATGAAAACGAAACAAACATCACCTATACCAACAACTATCGATGAACAAGAATCTTTAAGAAATCATGGTATTAATTTATTAGAAATTTTAATTTGAAAATTTTCTTTTACATTCTATATTAGATAGTGAGGATGAAAGTGAATTATCAACTGTAATTCTACGTTGTAATGGAACTTTTACAGGGCATAGTGACACTGTCTGGTGTTTACATGCATTAGACGATGTTCTTCTTAGTGGTTCAAGTGATAAAACAGTTAAAGTAAGACGAAATAAATAGTACTATATTAATATTGCTTCGTTTCATTGACAAGGTTTGGAATTTACATCAAACCCCATACACCAATCTAGCAACATTACATGGCCATGACGAAGGTATTTTATCATTGTCTGTCAAAGAACGAACAGTATTCAGTGGCAGTGTAGATAAATCCATATTCGTAAGAAAAAATTTATTTCGATTAAATAAACTTATCTATTAGAGAGCTGGATTTTCTAGGTTTGGAATTTAAATGATTATAAGCAAATTACATCGTTTGTTGCTCATACCGGTATACAGATTTGTACTTGATGATTGTTTTATTTTTCGGAACTATATTCTATCTATTTCATATGAAAATAAAAGATCCTGTATGTTCATTAGCACAATACGATAATCATCTATACAGTTCTTCGAATAAATGTTTGAAAGTCTGGGATATACAAACATTAGCATTGATTAATGAAATTCAAACTGACAGTCGAAATGGTTGGCTGCGAACTTTAATGCCTAAAGATAAATGTATTTATGCTGGATGTCGTCGTGTTATTAAAGTAAATAGGATATTGAAATTTTCTAACATTTTGAAAACAATATATATATATCTGTGCAGAAGACTGTTAATGTTGAAACGTTGTTGTTAAATAAATCCCACGGTCATTCACAATTGAATTAGAATGTAGAAATTTAATAATATAATTTTTGACAATCGAAATAGACAAATTTTTATTTGCAATAAAACATTTGAGTTCAAACAACCCTATTCATGTGTATTAAGATATTTATATATCTTTCTAAGAAGCGATTGTTTCGTTGCATAATTGAAACGTAAAGAACGAATGCAGAATAACTTCAATTCTGCAGAGAAATCATTTTGTTTCTTTCTCTCGACCTTACATCTAAGAATGTTTCGAAACACTATGAAAACTGTTCAGCCATGAAATTATTTTTAGTTCGTCATTCGATCAATAAGATAATGTTCATATGAGATTTGACCGAGTGATAGTAAAACAAAAAAGTCAAATACATTTTCACTTTTTATCCTAATCGATCAACGATTAGCAATAATCTATATGAAACAGATTTTTCGAATAGAGAATGTATAGTTATAAACCGAAGCTACTTTGTAAAATAAAAATCGAAGTAGTGAATTATCAAGATGTTCATTGAGCAATAGTCAAAGTATTCGTGAATAACTATGTAAAAAATTCAAGCAAAACTAACTATGAATACACTAAAGCACATGGCAGGCGATATATATATATATGTGTGTGTGTGAAATCGAAGTTGGAGCTTGCAAATAAAATTGATCCACATTGAAACGAAAACATATTGTCATGCACTACTACGTGATACAAAATGGAAAACTCATCAGGATCTTAAGCATAGAGGAAATAACGCGAATGATTTGTATTGAAAGTTTCGTTGAAACGTGATGCAAACAAGAGCAATCATCAAGTTTGAGATTAATAAAACTGAGAGTAGCCAGTCAAAATCATAATGAAAATCAAACAAACTCGTCTTGAATATCCCTTTTCATGAACGTTTAATGTAGAGAGTCATTATTTATAAAGTCACATCATAGTAAAAATAACAAATAGTCTCATCATCTAAAAGTGTACCAGAAAGAACTGGAAACTAAAAACAATGCATAACATTATTCATGTTTACAATCTATGACTTGTATACAAGGTAAAAACAATATTCGGATAGAGTGTTTTAGTTTCTATGAAAAAAATCTCAAATCGTTTTAGTACTAATAGTGAATATAATTTCGTTTTTATTCGTATTTCAATTAAAATGATCGCCTTCATTTGTCTTCTAGGTATTTGATACTACGACACATCAAATATCCTTTGAATTCGAATTACCAACCAATGATTCAATTTATAGTTTAGCCCATTCAGATACATTACTTTTTGCTGGTGCATTATCTGGTACCATTTATGTAATTTACAAAAGAAAAACCATAAGAATAAAATTTTCATGAAACTTATTGAATTTTGATCTTTGCCATAGATTTGGGATATTCGAGCTAATCGTTGTTTAGAAACCACTTGCCAACATGAAGCCACAGTTCATGGATTGTGTATGTTAAGTGCTGATAATGCCAATAAATCCAATTTAGTAAGTGCTTCAAGTGATCAAACTATTCGTGTATGGTCCATGGATACATTCGATCAAGTACAATACGATGATCGGCACGAGGCTGAAGTCACAGCATTACATGCTAATGTACGGCATATTATGTCTGGTGCTGCAGATGCTAAAATCAAAGTAAATCAATATACCTGATGTCCCATAATATTTACAAAATTTTTCTTTTATCCTTCATGTCAGAACAGATAAATGATAAAATCTTAATCTCTTTCTCAAAAAAATACATCGTCGAATTCTCTATAAGAAATTTATTGAACTTAATTTCAAAGAAAAGAACTAAATTTTTTCATGGTTTTTTTTTATAGTGTAACTGTATGAATTGTAACAATTTCCTATTCATTTTCACTGTGGTGTTTTCGTCTATTATTTTCACAATTTAAACAGCTAGCTAGAATATTGAGTATTTTGTTATTTCGAATAAATATCAAGTGTTCTTTCAGAATTATGTATTGGTGTCTGATCAAATACTAATTTTGTAAAAAACAAATGAATTATACGAGCAGCAACAACGAAAATAGATTCTTTCGCACTGTTTGGATTTTTATTCAAATTGAATAATTTAGTAGAGCACATTACTTAGACTTAAAAATAGAAAGATAAATTTGTTGTAGAGAAATGCTACGTAAATCGAGTCATTCTATTCATATCTGTGATAATTAGGACGAATTTTTTGAAAAGAAATAAATGGAAGATTGACAATGTTGTAATGATCAAAACGTTGACTTAAACGAAAAATGCTAACGAACGTCAAGAATGACCCTTAGAAAACTTCGTATATATATATATATAAATAGTTAGTTGAAGTAAGCAAGACTTATCTAGTTCTAAGTGATGTCTTCTATCAAAAACTACATCCTAGCTTGTATGGGACAAATTAATTACTAAGATCAATGAATGAAAAATAGATACGATTAATACAGTTACAGTATAAAACCAAGCAAAATACATTCGGCTCTTTTCTTTTAGATTAAAATAAATAGAAGTTTGTAGATGATTCCACACTGCACCTTGTGAGAGAGAAATCAAAATTCTATCATTTATCTGTACTGAATTATTAGCTAAAACGAAAACTATGTAAACACTATGGAACATTCTGTATTAAGTTTTGTATTGTACTTTACGAAAAGAACTCGTTCATTTTTATTTTCTGCATAGGTTTGGGATTGTGTTTCGTCATTCGATCATTTTGAATAAATCTCAATGAATTTTTATTGTTATCTTAAAATATCTTTTTGTTTAATATTTTCATAAGTACAGGGAAAGAAAAGATGTTATGTAAGACGCAAAATATCAATAATATTTAAAAGTACCGAATAGTCTTGTGTGCGATGTTGTTTTTTTTGTTTCTTGTTTTTCTCATGAATTAGGAACATGTTCTTAATATTTGAATAAATGATACATGTATTGTATTTTTGATGTAAATTATAGATGCAACAATTATATCTATCACCCATGAGATCTAATATATCAAAGCGTTTGATTACTTTAGTATTTTTTCGTTTGAAAAATACATCGTCATTCGTTCCGAAAGTCACACAAGAAATAAAAGATGCCGCCAAAGAACATGTGCGTGAATTACGCCGAGAATTCGATAAGCCTATTAAATTTTCAACTAGTCGTGCAAAACACTGGGATACAGCTGATTCCATAGTTTTTAATCGTCACATTGGAAAATTCACACGACCTGTATTAATTGTTACCGTTCTAATCAATATGGTTTGTTTAGATTTAGAAGAAAAAAAAACATATCTTAAAAATCTATGCGAACTTTGATTTTTGTTTCTTGTGTTTAGTTCTATTGGGGTTATTATCGAGAAGAAAATGACATTGATGAAATGCTTGGAATGGAGCCGTGGCAGATATTTCCGCAATTGAATCTAGAATATCTAAAAACAGCTGAAAGACAATATCGTGAAGCTGGTCTTGATACAAGTCAAATAGAAGTAAAGAAGAAAATTATTCAAGACTTGTTTCAACCACAATTGAACGAAGATGTTCAAGTCAAGTATAAATAAATCGAAATAAATTATGTTTTCTTTTTTGTATTTGGATTTATAAAAATAAATCTTTCACAGAATGCTGAATACTTTTATAAAGTTAAGTTGAACTTGAAATTTTTAGTGCATACTAAAAGTTTTATGATGTATTCTCGCATAATGTTTTATTCAGCATAGCAATATTTAGCACGAGAACTTATGTATCGATTTCAGTCTTTTATAAAAACAATAAAACAGAATAAATAACCTAGACAAAACGCCGTGAGTATAAAACAATGACGTCAGAAAATTTTCATATCGTTCATGGAAATAAATAATTATGTCAACGATAATCACTAAGGTAACGTAATTATATCGACTAAAACTAGCAGACTAGGACATGCTCTCCCCACTTCCTTATTTCACTGAGATTCTCTTCATGGGCTATGCTTTTCGATGCATTTTTTAAGCACAGAGACAAATCTGAAAACGTCAAGATAGACTCTATGACACAAGCTGAAGATACAATAAAATTTTCATAGAGATCAGACTCTGCTTTCCCCTTCCTCTCAAACTGGGTTACGAGAGACCTTGGCAAGTGCTAACATAAATTTCTATCTTAACATCAGCTAGTGATTTTGAGCAAGGAATTATACCGCTTGAATAAACTCAATTTATTTTACAATATAAACATATTCAGGAAAAACGTTGGACAGTTATTTTGTAGCTTCAAGAGTCGTCTGCAACATGTGCTATTTTTTTTCGAAAATAGTGGTTCAATTGACAGATTTTTTAAACTGAAATACTTACAGTGGAAGTTGATATCCTTTCTTGGGTCATGCGACCAACGCTAATTTTTGAATCATAATTCTGACTTCAGCGTGTCTAGAGCATTTTAACATGGTATAGCATATAAAAATATCAGCTTTAGAAAGATAAGCTCATTCTTCACAGACATATACAATTCAATATTGTGAAGTTACGTCGCTATCAAGTGCTTTTACCTCTATGAGTCATCGATGTACTTTAAGTGCATATTGCTTCAATCAGTTGATAACGTTAGAAGCTATATTATGCGCAACATCTTAACTCAAATGAACTATGACTATACTCGGTTAAAGCGTTCGTGTCCGTAGTTTACTCTTTCGGATGAGACTTGATTTTTGTGATATCTCTTTCATGAATTCATCAGTAATGAAAGTATTAATTATTTAATTCAAATTGTTCATTGAACCAAATCTTCAGGAGATAGATCTTTTTCAATGTGTTTCAAATGCTTCTGTTTTTGCACTTCCAATGTATACACAAGAAAACTATTGACTATTCTTTTTTTGATAGTTAAATGAGATGTTTTAATGTAAACAATGAAAGGACTTGAGATTCGTACGTTAAAATCATTGTTTAGATTTGTCGTTATTTAAATGTTTCAATCGAAAATTCAATGTTTTGGATATACAAGAACTTACAGTTTAACGAGTACTATAGAAGTATAGTACTTTCACAGTATTAAGCCAACATCATCAATTCTTTTATCCATATTCATAGTTCATTTAAACGTACACAAAAATGCAGTGTCAACTAAGTCAGTAGTTCAATCCAGTGTAACGATAATGCCCCTGTGAATATCAAAGCAATTCTTTCACAAGAGAGTACAGTAATGAAAGAGGAACCTTAGCGTTCATCAATTACATGCAAATATTCCATTGTTCATTACAAGAAGTTCAAGATGTTGACAATGTCAAATCTTCGACATCATTAATTATTATATTAATTTTTTAAATTATACTATTTCATTTTTGTACAGAAGACATTTTTCGTTGTTTTTCTTTATAAGTGGACGTATGGATGGTGATATGGCTGTTGCAGAAAATTTTTTTCCGCGAAGATAAGTGAAAGCTCATTAAAATTGCATGGAAACAAACGGATAAACGATATGAATTAATATCTTTTATAATTATGATCAATATTTGTTGAGTTTTTGTTTTACTCGATAAAATAAATTACATCAAGACTGTACATAATCAAATAAAACATGATTTCAAATTCGAGGAATAAAAGTCAAAGTAAAATATTTATAATTCGATACTTTTCATTTTATATGCCTTACATACAGAAGCATTTTCAACAAATGAACAATCCGATGGATCGAAGCATGATGACGAGAGGGAGAGTCGAAAGATATTCAAATGATTTACAATCGATATGTTTTATTGGTGAATTCAATTGTAAAACTTCACAGGAATTTCTTCGAAGTTTCGATGAAAATGATGCTCGTCGAATAGTTTTGTTAAAACGAAAACTACATGTTGTTAAAGTTCGACCTTGTAGAATCAATGATGTTGATAGATGACGATTTTCTTTTTCTCACTACGCTTTCATCGATGAGCCGGTTTGATTGGAACGATGGTAAGTGTATTGATTCGTTTGTAATTCCTAGAATTTTCAAGTTTCGAAGATGTTGAAACCATCATCAGTACATTGTTATGCTTGATGTGTATTTCAAATTGACACTGCGCTCTTCGATTGATAATATTCTGTATTTTGAAAAATGGCTCGAATCATTATCGTTATGTTTACTGTTCTGTGTTTTACAAGATATTTTCATTATAATAATTCGGCAGTATACTTATCTTTTCATTTGTTTGTTTTTCTGTATGGTATTCTGTTGGATTCTATTTACTTGCATGGAATTTTGTCTCATTGATTGATATAATAGGAGTACATCTTCATCATCTATAATCAAAAAAAAACAATTAGTAGTTTGCTTGCTTTCTGTTTTTTCTCTTATCATGAAAATGATGCCATACAGGATAAACAAATACGGGCTTGATATCTTATTCTTGAAAAAGAAAATGCTTCACTTTCAGAAAAACAATGAAAATCAACGAATGACAATAAACATACTTTACACTCAATGACCCACTTTCTCGTCGCAATCTGTTATACATAACGACTGCATGCATCAGT
Organism: Rotaria macrura; assembly: GCA_900239685.1. Classification (NCBI taxonomy): domain Eukaryota; kingdom Metazoa; phylum Rotifera; class Eurotatoria; order Philodinida; family Philodinidae; genus Rotaria; species Rotaria macrura. The sequence continues at coordinate 183,838 of OENT01000047.1, forward strand.
ATGACATTAATGCATGATTCAATGAAACAAGCATGATATTTTCATTTCGAAGTCGTCGAGTATGAATTGATTTTCTGTATCTTCAATAATTCAAATTCTCTATGAAAGAAACAACACAATATCGTTCAAATCATGAAATATATCGATTTCGAAAGAGTATCAAAACTATTTTTGCTATTAGATCTTAATTGTGATATATTTAGAACAAATTTATTATTGATCGTTCAGAGGAAAAGATTCGAAATAGGTTGAAATAAAGTTTTTTTTTGATTATGTTATAAGAGAGAATTTTTTCAGGATTGGTTAATATTCAACACGATTAAACGTTCGTTTCTTTACTACATGTCAATACCTAATATCATGCATCAACGAGAAAACTCACATTCCATGTGATTTTTTCCAGAATACTCGAATCCAAATGATAGAAGACAGTCAATTCAGTATGAGAAAAACAAAAGTTGATTTGGTGATATATCATCAAGATTTGAGTTTATTGTCATTGGCGCTTCTAGTGCAGATTATTCATTGTGCATGACTACATATAGCGTCTGAATGAAACTGGACAAATAGTTGAAACTTTGAATAGCATTGATATTTTCTTCTAACACTGAAGATGAATTAGTTTTAGTCATCGATTGAATAATATCAGTTGATTCAGCTGAGTTTGGTAAATCTATATGAAAATAATATAATCAATCAATATTATTGTTTATATCAACTAATGAATGTCGTCTGCACTTATTGTAAACTGAAGACAATCGATGCATTCGATCATCAACAGCAACGAATTTTTTTTCTGGCTGTTACTAACATGCACAATAATAAATTCAGCATGCATTTCTTAGATTTCTTCGTACTTAACAAGTAAGGTACTGTCATCAATAGTATAATGAGTACGTATCATCATGCGATGGTTATGAAACATCTATCTGAAAATTGATGACTATCAATAGAATTCTACTAGAAATTTTCTGATTATCAATCATGTTTCATGAAATTCGGTACATCTTTTGATAGTTTTGCTTGTATGGATGAAATATCCTGATGTATCTTTTGATAGCATTATTAGTATTTTCATTAGCTTAGATATATGACAAACTTTTTTATCTTTCATCGTTGAATGTCAATCGAAGAACAAGATAAAAGAGTGTTCCAATCGGTTGCATTCTCAAGGACACAAATTGATCTATGAAAGGAAGATGCTCATAGAACCATCCTTCGATTAGAAATTTGTTCGATTTTCTTAAATCTATCTACACTATAACAATAGGTAGAAAATAATATATAAGATTTTTAGATCTTTAAAATACCTATACGATCGAATATGATCCGAAGTTATCTAGAATTTCAACAATAAATTTGTTTTGCTTGACTTGACATTGCTAATAGTTTCATCAACAGATGATGACATCTCGATAGATCGATCAATGAGTGGATCCATTTCAGGCATCGCTATGGGATTCAAATCATCATTTTTCTCTATTTTATCTGCCGAAAACTTGTCGTTGATTCTCGGATCATCATCCACCATCAACATGTCATTTTGTTCTTGATATTCTGATTGTTTAGATAGTAAAAGAAATTTTTCATGCCAAGTTACTATGAGTTCGCCATCATTCCATGCTTTAGTCAACATCACACTTGCATAATCTATTAAAATAGATATTAGCATAATCCATGCCAGATTATCACAAAAAAAGAATATGTGAAACACGATGTGAATACTCTTGAGACTCACAGAAAAAAAAATGTCTTTTTTTCTATCTACGTAAAGACGCATTTAATTCACCATTCCTTTACTTAATCCTTCAAAAAGGCAACGAGATAGTATATGAATATATAGATATAGACGAACAAAAAGTCACTTATACATGAGGTGTGTTTTTTTATATAGTATTGATTAAATGTTTAGAGCAGTTTCATGTTTGAATCTTTCTTCTCGATGGCTATCATATGCAAATGTATGTGTGTACTGAGAAAGATTTTCTGTTCAGTTTGATAAGATTACCTAGTTTAAAATCAACAGCGATCCAAAAATTAGATTTTAGAAATGTAAACGAAGTTTTTGAGAAAAGATTTTAGATATGACAGAACAAAAGGATACAACTGTCGAGTTATTGTAACTGTCGTTCATTAAACTACATTGAATTTGTAGGAGATCGAAAAAGTCATTTTCTTCGTTTTGTTAAGAATGTAAATGGATGATTTTTTCGAAAATCTACAAAATTCAAGACAGTTCGATGAACTATATTTATCAAGAAGTTAGAGATATGTCATTCTGTTCTGTTAAATAGAATCCTTGTCTATAGACTATAATGATGGATGTCAATAATTTAGTTTTTGTTCTCTCTAAAGAGGCTTATTTCAGGATTATTACCGAGATCTTTAGGCTTGCGAAGGCATACTAATAGAGAACCTTTTTTTACTTTACAAATACTTCTCTGAGACTATTAATGTCGAAACGGTCAATTAAATCTATATATGTTTCTCAATAAAAGTTTTACGTTCTGACATTTTCAGCAATGTCAACAATCGTCGTTGACCAGATTACCGCACTTTTCAGGATTAAACTTAAATTTTATCAATATATTTCAACATGCTTTTTAGATTTTACTTCATAGTGAAGAAAATTTTTCACAATTAGCCATACGAAAGAATCTAATTATTACTAATGTTCGATGCAAATGTTCCGCCTGCATAGATAATTAGGTTTTCACACTGATGACAATTTTGCAAACGTCATACTCCTTCCAATGATTGGTATATGTATTAATGATGTTGGTTTGAATGATGGATTTCTCAATGAATCAGCATTGTCATAATTATTCATATTGTCATAATCGTCAGTTGGCACTCGCATTTCATCATACGCCTCTCCTGTCATAATGGAATGCTTGTTAAATGGAAGGTCAGTAAAATCATTTGAAATTTTCAATCGATCACGCCTACAAGCAATCACTAGAAGACACTAGAAATAGTCTATTAATATAAATAAGTTAACTTCAAACTACTCTGATGATCTTGAACAAACATAACATGATCTCTCAGTGTGATATTCAATAATGATTTATGTTGCCAGAGTTTTACATAATAAAATTCTAGGATTATTGATGGTAGACTTGGTATTTGTATAAACGACATACTTGCCATTATAGTATTAACTAATGCTAAAATGCATGCTAATTTAATATCTAATATTATATTCGCATGAGAAGGAATTCGATGTATTATATAAGTTAAAAGTTTGATTAAAAACGTAGTATCAACTATCATAATAATATTATAATTAAAATATTACTTCAGTGTAGAAGCAAAAGTGTAAATGGTTGAATTCGAAGATTGCGTAATATTAGAATCAAGATTTGATTCATGATCATATTCGATTGATATTAATGATTCAATTGTTCGTTCGTATCTTGTTTCATGTTCTCTCTGTTTATAACCGAAATCTATTCGTCATTTGAAAAAAGGTCGATTTAAAAAATTTTTCTTCATTCTCTTTAAAATTATCATTTCTCAACAATTGTTTCGATTCATCGATGAAATAAATTTCACTGGTACTCTTAGATCGAATAATAATTTAAATAGTTTTTGCTTTTAACAAATAGGAAAAATTCATCCGACTTAAACTAATCACTAAATCAATATTATTGTTAGATATTTTTTGAATCGTAATACATGTTTTTCCCTTGATATTTTGAAGGTCTAAACTGATCGATAAATTTACAATCAGTTAAGTTTTCTCTACATCGAATCATACATGATTTTTAAATTTTATCACAGGTGAGTTGAGAATTGAATGAAAAAAGAAAGTTACGATAACATGTACATAGTCTTGTTTTTTTTTCATGTTGATATGATTACATATTTACAAGATCTATGCCTGTATTGTAAGTTTCTTAGAACAATACCAAGTTAACTCATCGTAATGAAGCTTGATAATCTAACTAGTAATTTAATATAAATATTTGATGAAGTAAAAATATGTTGATTATTCAACTCAGGTTTAGCTTCCGACATTTTCTTATGATAATTATTTTGATATTTGATTCTATTCAACCTGGAGTAATGTTCTTCATTGTTTCTCGATGATGTTTCGTTGCGGTCGAGTGTTTTCATCACACGAGATAAAATGTTTGCAGGTGTAAATTGATCTATCTCATCTTTCATTCTAATGTATGATCGATGATGTCGATAAGATCTCTTTTTAGAAGTATATATAGATGTTGATCGATCATAAGTTTGTCGGTAATAAGTTGAAATATGAATCCGATTGGAAGTAAATTTATTTTTAAATTAATATTATAAAATCATCCGGTAATGATGCAAAGTTAAAATAGAAATTAATCATCATTCATAGATGTAGGAAGATTTCTAATGAACATGCACTCATTTGAGATTGCAGATGGTGAATAGAATATAAATGAGAGTATAATAATTTATGTTATTATAGTTCTAATCAATGTATTCGTACTTCACTCAAACGTACTCGACTAAATGAAAAGAATCACATTGAAGCCGCAATCGTTTAACTATATTCCTTCGATGCTTTACGATTTTCGACAACGATAGAAAACGAATATTTAAAAAAATGCATGAAAGGAAGTCTATTTAGAAACCTTTATTTTTCACAAAAATCAATCTCATTAACAAAAACAATCAAAATCCGACTGTATTCTATCGATTTGCACATTCATGTCTCTACCATACTACATGACACTTCCATTCCACTGTGCACTGTCAAGCTTTGTCGAAAACTTCAACTAGATAGGTGTGCGTCTAGGTTGGATGTTATGATGCAGGAGGAGTGACTGTTTGTATCGTGTACATTGAACTTTTCATTATGGGACAAAAATATCGACTATGTCGCATATTATTTTGTTTTCTATTCTACAGTCAATCAGAATGGGTTGTGCGTTGGTGTTTTGCGTGTTATTTTCTTTGTTTTTATGCTATTCATGATATAAGGTTTTGTTCTTCTCTCTATCATACATGTTAGTTATTGAGCCCTTTCGTTATTATTCTTCATAGACACATCAATCGGTTTGGTCTGTTCTTTACGTAAGCCGAGCTTTCTTCTTCTACAAGTACGAATCGATCGTTATTAATCAAACAAAGCTCACGTTCACAAAACCAGTAAAGTGTACATCGGGTAGCAAATTAGCAAATTAACGTGAGCTATCTAACGTTTGGAGGACACATATACGAGTTAAGAATCAAATTTATTAGTTCAATTGAAAAAAAATCATACTTTAATCTTCAGTAATTAAAAAGACAAATTTTAAGTAAAGATCGATGTTTCCCTAACTTAAACTCTACCTTGTACTTTGACCCTAGAAGTTTGCATGACAATTGAAAAGATTTATAATTAATCAATATATTAGAGTTCACATTTCTAAGAGTATTCTGGAGGTTTTTTTCAAAAGCTTTCAAAGCATTGTATAAAACTAGTCCACATTTTTATTCAATAAAGTAGAAATATTACATTAAAGTTTGCAATAATCAGACCGATAGCATCGTTAATGTAATAGGAGTACGGATAGGACGGTTATAGACAAGAATACATTGAATCATTTCTAATTTTAGACAAAATACGAAAGTCGACGTTAAAATCCATTGGGAGAATGTATGATTCACTTGTAAACTTGCAAAACTTTCGAATTAGAGGATTTCAAGAACTAATCAGATACGTTCATTGATGAAATGAAGAGTTGAATGATATGTGCTACTTTCTACGACATGCATCATACATATTCTTTATGAGAAAGGAAGTTTTGCACTTCAAACTTATTAGACAGAAAGTGCGCATAAGTTTTTACACTATCTATCAATCTACTGTAATTGTTGATATTTTCGAAATAAAGAAAAAAACAACAACAAATTCACAGCTTGCATGTCAAAATCAATAATTGCTATGATTTTGATATCCTATGAATGAACTTTTACCATGGAACGGTACTTGTTTGTTGTAGTATTTCCGAGTCGACTTGAAAATGATCGAAAGATTCGTCTATTCAAGTGAAAAAAAAACATACAACTCGTTGGATTATTTACTTTGACATCACATATGTCATAAGTTTGATGAAAGTGAGATATTACAAAAAAATATTTAATATGTTTAGATGATCCTCACAGATAGATTTACTAAGAATAATTAATGATGTTAATATATCAATTGTAATTAGTATGATTGACAAATGATGAATTTCATATAATGCATTATTCGTTTGGATTCGCTCATCGTTTATCTTGCTTGATCGTTTAGTAATTTGATTGAGTATAGACAATTTTTGTTGCATTTTTTGTGGGCAGTCATGCTTGTCGAATAGTATATTATTTGTGATATTTATCTGTTGTTTTGATGGTACATAACCATTCGAACAAAGCGTAAAATTCAGAAAGGTAAATATTTTTCGTACGAATGTATAATATGACAGTATTTGGAGTTAGAATGATCGATATTGTCTTCACAAATATTTCTTATCATTAATATTATTATTATGATTAACTATTAACTCAAACTTACTTGATGCATTATTCACATTCAAGATAAGTTTACTTTGTTTCTTTTAGCTATGTCTTGATTAATAAGAAATATATTTGAATACATTGTAAGTCTGCTTAATTGATAAATTTCTTCTAGAAACTTTTGATTAAGCCAAATCTATATTTTGAATAAATATATTAGTTTTATTTTAAAATTTCTTAGCCTAGATAAATAAATAGATTTCAATTTAGATATAATAAAATAGATAAATAGATACGATTCTTCTTCATAAGTATTAAATACGTCAAATATATTATTACAAAATTATTGATTTCGAATCTCTTATTCTAAACAAACAATGAAATGAAGTACTAAATTTTTATAGGCTTTCTAGAAAATTCAAATCATACAATTAACACAGAGCAATCTAAAATGAATAACTATAAAAAGAATTTTACATAGATCGTGACTGACATAATATGTCATGTACTTCGTCAGTGCTCTAGTTCCATCCCATATCATAACGTGTACTTGAATACTTCACCTGCATCGTATGATTCGAGTCACCTACTCAAATCTACCTAACATAACTCTTCGATAGAATTAGTATACGCCGTTACTAAATTCCAAATAATTGATAAAATTCTTTCAAAGTCATCGTGACCTTTGACGATTAGTTCTGTTCATAATTGACACGTATGCAGACTGAGCATCAAAATATAAGCTCAAATCTTTCTTGATACATTTATGAAACAGTGATGAAGAATGTTACATAACATATCAACAATTATTCCTTTTATCAGAATACCATTAGAAGCAGATTTCAGTGGCAGCTTTCAGTTTCATCCTCGATTCTAGCAAATAATAATCAACATACCGTGATTAGTTCTTTTTTTCAAAAAAAAAGGGAAATAAAACATATAGCATATTAAAATTGATGTTCGTTTGTAGGCTTCGCTATCCTTCGTGATAAAATGTTACTTTTAAAAAAAAGTTCCTGTTGCCCTTTTTCAGAAGCTGACTGACATACAACATTTTTTCATGTCAAAAAAACATATCTCTTATGCACTTGTGAAGTGAGAATCAAATGGAATGGAAAAAAAATAGTGAATTAAGTTCTATTCGAGCAGCTGCAAGAAAGATGAACAAAAAATAAACATGAGTATTATTTTAATAGAGTTTCGAATTTGTTGAAAATATTAAAACGGAAGAATATTCAAAATGAAATAGAAATCAATTTTACTTTATCATATGAATCATGCTTACATATTCAAGGTATTTCTTTGTAGTGATTTATATGCAATCGAATAAAGTTCAACTGTAAAGCTCACAGCGAATAGTTGAATAGTATAGTATTGATATTCGAAAATCTTTACAAGTGGATTTACATAACTCTAAACTAACTGAACTTTATGAGTTCGAATACTGTCATATGAATAATTGATTTTATGTTCAAAACGTACTTTAATAATCTGTCTAAGATCATGAATTAATTTGTAAATGAGTTCATTTCTAATTGAAGTACTCTCCTGTAAATATCTAATGACATTTGTACTTTCATTACTATCCGTTGATTTCATTCGAGTAGAAATTTTTAGAACGAAATTTTAGAACATGATTCGGCATATTTAACAAAAAACAGCCCAAGTAAACGGGTGCACAAAAAACGGAATTTGTAACGAAGCGCGCAATAATTTGTACTGATCGTCCTTCAAATAAAATATTATTCAAACTTCGCAATAATATTATAATGAGTTTTTGTTTGTGCAAGTAGCAAGAGGTATATGGGCTGACGCTCGTATGTTGATGAAAATAGATCTGAATGATCACTATATAAATGAGAAATTAATCAGTTCAATTATAATAATAAATAGGGAACGTCAGATGTTCTGTTGTGATTGATATGTCATTTGCTATTTTCATCGACTGTTTGATATTGCAACAGCCTTTCTTTGTTTACAATTTACAACGACAATTTACAAATACTGAAAGATTCTTGACCTGATTTATGGTATCATGTTTCAACTATCATCTAGTCGATGCATGCTATTTGTTGCTTTTGAAATTTTCATTTTATCGATTCAACTATGTAGTAGAAGAAGGAGAAGAAAGATGATGATAGTGTTGAATTCATGTAGTTTCTCGTACTAAATCGATATGAGTAGCATTGAGTTAGAAAGAAAAGTATTCTCAATACAAGTAATGTTCTCATATAAATTTTGGTTCAACGATAGAATTCTATTAATAGGAACATGTCATCAGAATATGACATCAGCTCATACAAACCATACCAACTTCTTATACGCAGTTTTTATTGTGGTTGTCGTCATTGTCGTTCGGCTTTTTTCTTCTTTTTTTTTTCTTTCTTCGCTTTCCTACTGTCATTTGTACCGGTAAACAGCTGAGAAGTAAGTAAAGATTCGGAGCAGTGTTCGCGCTTCTCTTTCTTTTGCCTAACGCGAGCATTTTCTCCCGCACGTACACACATGCAGCAAAAGAAGAAGTATAGAAGAAAAACAACATATTTACAGAGTAAGCAAAGAAAAACCAAGGCGCGAAGGTCGATTTTTTTTATCGTACTTATAAAAAAAGACCAAGTGGAAAAGTTGGTTTCTTTCATTTTATTAATTCTATCTGTAGATTTAAGATACCGATGTGCACCGATATTGAATTTTTACCAAACGTTATGGTTATAACAGAGAAAGACTTTGCATTATGCAATGAATATGATCGTAGGAATAGTTCAACGCCATCCATAACATCTTCGTCTTCGTCAACGGCAGCAACAAATTCAACCTCTTGGATTGAACGAAAACTATTCAGTCAATTCAAACGTTTATTTCGACGAAATACATTCTCTACCAAAACTGATTCATCTCAATCCAGCCGTCGATCATCATGTAATGCCGAGCACATCATTGCATCACCATGTAATGAACAATCTAGAAAAATAGTTCATACTGAAAAAGTCGACGAAGAATCTAAAGAAGATCATGTTAACCTTCTTTCGTCTTCGTCTTCTTCTTCTTCTCCGTCGCCTTCACTACCCTCTTCAACTGCTCTTACTCCCACGCTTTCAACAATATCAAATGCAGTTGGTGAACAAATACAATCAATAAGCAACGATTCTAAAGCAATCGATTTACTCTATGATTATGATCGTCTTCTTGCTCGTTGTGTAGAACGTAAAAAGCATGATCTTAGTGAAATGATATCACGTTGTCAAACGCCTATTACGATTCCACATGCTGATTTAATTGTTGGCCAATCACGTTCAATGCTCGTTAATTGGAAGGCTTATATACGTCTATTTCGCGCATTAAATCGTGATCCACAATTATTTCAACAATATATTAATCAGTATTTTGCCTGTCAATCATCGATAAATCAACGAGAACAATTAACATTTAATGCCCGAACAACGAAGACAACACTCGATAATGTATTAAAACTATTTCTTAATGAGTATGTTACTTGTTTATCATGTCAAAAAGCACAGACTCATTTAATTAAATCAATTGGTTTATGGCGAATAGAATGTCAACTATGTGGTAGTCAACGTTCCGTTAAACGTCTTAAATGGAAACTTTAAACACATTAAAGATGATTTGAAGAACAATGACAAAAACAATACCAACAACAACAACAATAATAACAACAAAAAAAACTAAATAGTGATATATTAAATCTTGATGATTTTTTCTTTTGTTTCAGTTTGTTTTTCAAATCTAGTCTTGAATGTCTCATTATATTCTACTTTCTGTTATGAATAATTATACTCTTTCTTCTTTTATATCATACCTATATTTGTATTTGAAACCGTTATTTACTAGAAGAAAAAAATAGAGCAATGCATGGATTTTATTCTTGATAGTATTTATGCCCTTATATGCAATCGTATCATGCTATATTTGTCCATGTATTCTCTCAATCGTATCTAGGTCCTAATAAAAAGTATGTCAACAATATGAAACACTTGTCTATCTATAGATCATCTAATGAAACTTCTCTTGCGAATAGAGAATATTAAGGATAATAATCATGAGTCTACTGAGATTAATCTATTGATAGTAGACAATACATTTGAAAAGTGAAACAAGAAAAATACGGAATTGAAGCGTCAGCTCCCACGTCCAGTTTGTCTTCAATCTCATATGTGTGTCATTCTCGTTCTTCCCTTGAGGATATATCCTTTCGATTTATATTGACATATTGAATGAGATTTCTCGAAGAGTCCCGAAAGAAAAAAAAACAAATTCTAGAAGTTATCGTACAAAGCATAATCATAATAGACACACTATCTGATTGAGTCAAACGAAAGAATGAATCATAGAAGAAAACATCGGAACACTTAACTACAGGATAGTACAAGGTTCAAATGAAATTATGTAATACATTTGTCTTTGCCTGAAACATAGCAACATTTTACTTTCTTTAAACAGCTATCTTTATCGCACATATATTGTTTATGCATACTTCATCAAAAGATGACATATTATTATTAATTAAAACGTTCTTCCGATAAATAGGATATACAATGAAAATAGTGCAAAAATACATATAATTATTCCACAAACAAGAGCTACGGTTATTGAACCAAATCTGGCTAATGTTGAATAAATATTTGATGAATCTGCATTAAGATTCTTTCTATTAGTTTCAGATAAATGTGATGTTAAAATAAATATTCGCATTGAAGCAAATGCAGCAACAAGAGCAATACCAATACAAAGAATAGTTAGAAATTTTAGAAAAGCATGTGTAATCATTGAATTACCAGAAAAAACAGCACCATTAATTAACTAGATGAAAATTATTACAATAGTTATCGTTTCGTATTCTATTTCTTTTTTTTTTTTTTGAATCAAAATTACCTCTATATAAGCTAATGTAAAAAACGCTAGGCACATGGATTGCATTGTCGATTCGAAATAATTAGGAATATCATCTTGAACTACTGTTGTAATAGGTACGATTGTTGTTCGATCATTTCGATTCGATGTTGAACGACGATACCAACCAGTAGAAGATTTAGGTGCAATGTTTGTTTCATTTGTAGCAGGTAATGATACCTTTTTATTCTGCTGTGACAATGATGAATAACTACTATTATTAAATTCCAGTGACTGTACTCGTCTCATTGTTATCATTGAAGAAAAAAAGTAAAAATTAAAAAAAAAAACTGTAAAAATAAATGAACATTACATTGCGCCTATTGCTTTATTTAGATAAAATGTTTATGAAGAGGAAGGAGCCAATCTTCTTGAGTTCAAACAAGAATAAACACAATGATTTACTGTATGAACTTGCTAAATAAACATTCCTTGAAATGTTGTTTGCTAGACAAGAATAACTTTTACTGTTCTACGCTGGTGTTATTTTTTTCTATAAAAAAAATATTTGTGGTGGTTGTGTCTCGCATTAATCACAACTGATGCTTGAATTCGAGGCTGTATTTGTTTGTTCTTCGAAAGAGATTTAATATAAATCGATTAGCTTAATTTACAAGTCACTGCATGAAAAAATTCGTCTTTCAAGACAGTGTTTATCAGGAACATATATATATATATATATATACTCGTTCGAATTTTTGCGAAAGATTCGAAGTTTTTTTTTTTCTTTTCTTTTTCTAAATTCAACGCAGTGTGCTTTTACCGTTCGGCCAAGTTGAAGCAACTGAAATTAGATGCTACTAGAAATACTTCGAGAAATAAAACGATGCATTTTTTTAACCCATAAGAAATGTTTAAAAAAAGCCTGTGCTAATAGAAGAATAAAATAAGATTAGTAACTGTCGCTTTTCTTTTTGTTAGAAAAGACTTGTTACTTTGTACTGAAGTTTATTTATGAATAGTTTTTGTGAAATCGTTTTTGGAAGTTTTATAAAAATCTTGTTACTCATTAATATTTACTAGTTTGAATTCCTTCAAACTACTTCAGCTGAAGATTAGACGATATGATAGTTCCGATGAAACTTGTCGTAACGATTGTGAACAAATTACGTGTACATGCTGCATAAATGGAATTTATCAATCGATCGTATTCGATCACATTCCTTTTGATTAGTTCTCTTATGCAAATATTGAATAAAAATATTTCAAACAACCGATAATAGTCTGAATAACTTTTGATCGTCTCCTATTAGTAAAATAGTACATATTGATTGTATCGTTTTGTTGACTTTTTTTTAAAAATTATAATATAGACTGTCTATAATTCTGTATTGATTAATCTAACGTCATTGGTGATTTAAATAATGAGAAACATTTTAGTTTACTTGGTATCAAATACATCCAATGAACATAACTCTAATTGAAAAGAGTTCAATCAAAAACTGTTCGATGATCAGCTAAAAATGTCTGTTGCTACTGACACAATATCTCTATTAGAATTTTGTATCCTATGTGAAAAATACGAAAGACAAATTATACACATTGTGGTGTAATAAGAACTTCAGTAAACTTGGTTTAGAAAACATGATTCCGATACAGTTTTCAAATATTTCTTGTATTCATTATCAATTTATGAAAACAACGGTAAGTTTTAATACATATAAACATGTGTTAAAAGAACATGTTAAATATCATGAAAGAAAAGCAAACACAACAAGTGTTAGTCCTTCTAATCTTCTTCACTTGTGATAGTTGATTTACGACTTGAAAAAAAGACAACATCAACAAAAGAATGAAAGATAAAATAGATAATGTTGAAAAATTACAAACGCTTATCAATCTAGTCAAGACAGTTTTGCTGAATCATCATGCAACTCGAGTACATTTGCTTCAGAGTTACAATAGTTGAATTCTTTCTATGTTGTGCTATTGACACATATACATATATCATTAGGCCTCATAAACAGACACTGAGAGAAAGAGACCAAAAGATCTATCTCGTCAAGGGTAGAGTTTGCTTGTCAGATGAATGACTGCTATTTAAAAAATTAATTTCGTGCACTTCACTCTATAGTTGAACTCAAGTGTCAAACTTATAAAGTGAATATTATCATGTATAACATCATAGAAATAATAGCCTATGGAAATACGTGTCTTAGAACTACGTTGAACAATTGATTTAGTATAAGACATCTATATAATCGTTCACACAAATAGTCATGTTTTCAAATGTCTTAAGTTCTCTAAATTAGACAATCTATAATCGAATGACGAAGATAAGAGCCAGTTAAAATATTAAAAAAATATCGACGATTGCCATTGTGTTCACAATGCTCATCATTGTATGAAAACAACATAGGAAGAAAGAGTATTATTTACTCACGAGGTTGATATCAAATATGAGAATAACATGGACTACTACATGATTAATTCTGATGACGACAATATATTGTTATTTAACCTTCCGCTAATGACTAAAGTTAAAGAGCACGTACGAATGACATATCTTCAATCGGTGATTCTATTTTCAATTAACAGTTCATCACAAATACATCCCTGTAGTTGTTGACGATTAATTCAACACGTGTTTTATTATCATCGTGTTTATACAATAGTACAATTGTGGATTTAAATTTCATTTGAACAGTGTCATTCAGAAAATTGAATATCATATGACAACAATGTCACATATGTTCTTGAATCAATATACAAGAGTATTATTGTTATTGGTGAACTTTACTCCAGATAGGAGAGCATGTTTAGTGAATAAATAAATAATCAGTCAACAAACAAGCAAATTCATTGTAGATGTTTTCAATCTGCTTAGTTTATTTGTACTCTATTCGATACGAGTAGACCTGTATCAAAACAGTAGCAAACAATATATCACTCATTTTATTTGTTTAAAAAGACACACGAAAGTGCAAGAAAAATAGAAGTGCGTAACAGTCACTCTGATTTTTCTTCTTCTTCTCAATATTCATTTGTTTTGTTTTTCAAACCTGTAGTATTGACGAAAGAGAATGGCGAAAAAAAAAGATCCTATCTCATATGCTTTTTCTTGTTTTTTATCTTGTCTCTAAACTTCGTAGCGTAGAGTAGGTTACCTTAAGAATGTTATCAAATTATTTTATACGATTGAGTAACTATAATTTATCGACGAATGAAATATTAAGCGTTAGAAGGATCGGATCACTCAACTGTAAACGCATGAAATGTTTTTCTTTTATACACAAAGTATTTTGACAAATATTCAAGAAAAAAAATGTTTCTTGAGCCCCTAATTAGTCAGCAAGTGAGCCCGTATTGGTCTATTTGAGCTGAGTAAAAAATGTTCGAGCTCAAATCAGTCATTTGTCTCTGTTGAGCACTGACTATAAAGCGAATTCGAGAATGGCTGGTGTTTCGAGCCCGAATTATGAGAGATAGGGCTGATGTCGCCGTAGAGGATAAAAATATATATGTTCAAGATAGAAACCTCGATTGCGTAAATTGTGGAACAAATTTTGTTCGATTATATTGATCGTTTATTATTGAATATTCAAATAATTTAATTATAGCGAAACGATTGTCGAATTCCGTTGATACATTTTTCAATGATAATGATTTGTGAGCATATCTCGCACAAAAATAAGGTGTCTGTAAAAAGGTTCAGAAGGTATTAAAGCTGGTAAGAAGATCATGTAGCGATGTTCATCATATCGCAAATTCCCTAAATGTCATTTTCAAATCCAAGTTATTTTAAATAATCAAGGCTAAGTCTTTCCGCTTGTAATGATGTTAGTTTCACTTTTCATGATAAATAAACTTGAGTAGGTTCAAAACTATCAATAGACTGTCTTATTACTTATAAAGGGCCCTAAAGAAGAAAAACAATGTTTTTTTTATTCCGAACATTTTTTTTACTGGGCTCAACAAGACGAATACGGTCTCAGAAAAAATGGCATTCAACATTGAATCTAATTCTAGAGTGTCTATAATTCTTTTCTAATAATATAGCTTTGTAAATCAACATAAATTTTAAATCTCATTCACATCATGTAGAAGTACAGGGGTTGCTCTCAAACACTAGAGAACAATACAAAAAAGATCACATAAATATGTTCTACAGTGTCATTCATGATTCAGTGCCACACTAGGGTGCGAGTATTCGATAGTCTACGTACGTGATCATATTGCTGGTAAGTGTGGATTGTACTGTCATCTGAAATCAATCTTCGTTCCCAATTGTCATCAGTTTCAAATGATGACGATAAGACTACATCTTGATTGCGGGAATTTTTTCTGGCTAATTAGGGAAAACTTTCCATCAAGTAGAACAAAGGAGAATCTAAGTATTCGCATCATGTAGAATCAAAACAAGATATATATCACATGAGACAAAAAATATAGAATAATTATTTTTATGAGAAATAGTTGAACATATCTAGCTGTGTTTTTTGGTTCATGATCAAGTTGTACAATTCATCTGTACATATTCATACTTGAATTTCGTTTCATTCCAAAATGATAATCTTTGAAAATTATACCATCATAACCCGTTTGTGTGGTGATTGGAGAACAGTTGTCGTCTTTCATCATGGACATTTTTATGAAATTCATTTAGGTTTATGGTAGTCATTTTATATATATACATTTTTTTTCTTTCACAATACATGTCTATAATATAGTCTGAACGGCATGTGATGGACAGCATCAGAATAGCCTCAAACAGTTGATATCTATCCAGTATACGTTTTTAGTGTTAGAATGTATCTGAACGAAACATTACTGTAAATCTTTCATACATGTTTCTTGGTAGATCATTTACATAGTGTACTATTGGAAAGTAGAAGAAAGTCTATTCGTTGCAGCGACATATTTTGATTAAGTCGTGAGTAAATGAAACATGCAGGTTCGATTAATAATATTGTTTTCATTACAATAGTTATGTTTTCGTTCTACATAATGATACTATCAACATTTTTTAAAGACTCATAAGCCATCGAATTCTAGACGAAATTGATTCATAAGTGTTAATATCTTTTTATACTTAATTTCTTATCTTGCTTTTCAACACGTTGATAAATCTTATAATCGTTCGGTGCATATGATTTTCTGTGTTTCAAAATGTAAACATATCGTTTATTTGAACTTGTACCATCATGTTTTTCATTGAAGATTCTTATGGAAAAATTGAAGGAATACATGTGGAAATCCCATAGGATTATACGATCTAGGATTGTGCGTGTATGTGTGTGAAGATTACTTCTTCATGCATTGTTAGGGACTCAGATATATGTTATGGCAAATTTTAGGCAATCAACCGGAATAATACTGGAGGAAGATCCTTTAGAATATCTATCAGTCAAATTTTTGCGGACCAGATAAAAATGATTTGATTGAAACTGTTCTTCGAAAACAACTTTCTAGGATCATTGGACTAGTAAGCGGCATCTCTTAGAAACTTTTTTCTTTTATATACTCATACAGATACTGATATTTTTAACGATTGACATGGAAAAGCTATTGGGTATATCATGAATCAGTCAATAAACAAAAAATTCCGTAAACTCGAAGTTTTAATCTAAACTAAATGAATTCTTAAGTCATTGATGAAGACAACAAATATCCATGGAAAAAAACAGAACAATGAATGAAAATGGCGTTCAACATCAATAGAAACAACAATAGAGAATAATTTACGAAGGAAAGTAAAACATTCTCTTAGTTTCAGCATCTAAAACTAAACAATTCAATAGACTCAATATCAATTTTCAGATCTAGGAACCAGCTATTAGAAGTACTAATCCAAAAATAGCTCCTATTCATCAACTTTGATATGTGTTATTGTTAGAGTTAAAAACTACATTCTTCAATATTAAACGATCGTTTATCTTTCAATTGTACCTTGAAAAATTGCGTTGGTTCACAGTAAGAATACGTGGAACTGATTATGACAATTTATTAGTCAAGGTTTTAGATTGATCTAACAGTTGACAATATTCAAGTATCATCCATTTTTTGATCATTGCTATCAATCACTAATATCATACTATTAATTATGCTGAAACTTGTTTCGATAACAAATGTGTTGATGAATGATAAGTGTATATGACATTAATCACTGAATAAGAAATCAAAATAGACTGTTCGATTTTTAGACACATAGATTTGCTATTTATTTCCATGAAACTTCCAAAATTAACTACAATAGTTACGAATATTTCTAAATTAAATTATAGTTTTCATATCTGCATCACTGTTCAATTGAAAAACAACCCTATTGAAATAGTACATCAACTGAAAAGAATGATTTGTAATAATAATTTACATATCTTTTACAAGCTGTTACTAGTTTTACTGTCAGTTATGTATCCCAGTGAAGAATTGTCAGATTCTATGAGATTATCATTGAATTTTTGCGCAACAAAATCAAAACTATAATCGATTAAAATTTTTCAAATCTAAGATAATTTGATTTTTAATCAAAAATAATCTTTTAAATCAAGTCTAATTTTGAATTTGAATCGAATCAAATTTGACTTGATTTTAATCCAAATTCTACTCTGATTTACAGGATTATTTTTGATAAAAATTCAAATTATCTGAGATTTGAAAAATTTCAATCGATTATAATTTTTATTTTGTTACACGAAAGTCCGATGATAATCTCATAGAATCGGACAATATTTCACTGGGTACTTATTAACAATTGTAAGACAGTTAAATCTTACATTAAGTTGATCAAATGATTAGATATCAATGGATTTTCTCGTTAAATTAATCATTATCATAATAGAAGAAAATTAAAATCAGAAGATGCTTTCTGATGAAATTAAAAAAAGAATCTTGTAAGCAAGATTCAAAAAAAAAACATGCCAACGAAATTCGTCAATTGAATTGAATGTTGAATTAATTTGTTTTATAAAGCAGAATGAAAGCCCACATTGGTGGTGTTGATTAGTCGAGTCATTTACTGAAGATTTATTGAATCTTATCATAAGTATCCGAGCGACGTTCTTCAACTATAATGAATCACTTCTAAGTCAAGACATTTTAATCAAAACATGCCATAAACAAACCAAACTGAGTACATAACCTCAGCTCGTCAATGTAAATACACTAAACATGTGAAATAACTTTCATAGGACTTCTGTATTAAAAACGGAAGTAGGCAATCTTTTTTAACTCAGAATTTACGCACAAAAATCTTTTTGTTTGTGAATATCATTTTGATAAGATTACTGACGTCAGTTAACCAACTTTTATCTTGAAACAAGAATAAGAAAGTGGCTGCTGGATACGAGTAATGCGAAGAAAAGGCTATTATCGTATTTTTATCTTCCGATAAGAATAGTAATAAGATGCAGCGCATGCACGAACAAAAAAAATCAGATCAAGAATTTGTATCTCTTTGACTGCGAACGTTTTTTCTTAATTGAAGGAAAATATAACCTTCAAATTGGACAATGTTCGCATAATGAAGTCAAAGTGTTAATTTATTGGTGAAAACAATAACATCACAAATAAGAAAATAGTTAACTTTGTATTGGTATATAATCAAAGTCATCTTTTTTCAGTTTCAACAAATACTTTGATGCATCGATAAAAAAGAGAACGTAATCATTTTTTGTAACTATGAAGATCCAATACACCATCTAAATTATCTTGTTTTGCTTCAAAGAAAATTTTGTCATTTGTCACTGATTAAAATGGAACCTTGATGTATAGTTATGTAGCGTTGTGCAATCTATCTATCCAAGTCCATACTTTACACCCGGTTTTTTTCGTGCGTTATATATTAAACTGAAAAATTTTAAACATCACGGCATTCATGCCCTATTATGAGGTATTTTTAGACAAACTATCATTATGAACGATTGACATTTTGATTTCATTCATTTTAATTTGTCTTTTTTCTTTTCAATACTTTAGCTAATTATAACCACACGCACAAGAATAACATTTGACATACATCACTGGACTAGCTCCAATGAGATAATGTCTTTCTGAAACAGCCATCTGCGTTCAGCATAGCCTTTTAACTGTTTTCACTTATTTGCATCATGCGAATATTTCCCGATTTGCCAGTGTATTTTCTTCTAATTATAAAAACCGTCCGCAATCTAGAATTAGCCTAGTAATTTTTGTATTCTGAAATTCAAATTTAAATTAAAGAAATTAGTTTTCCTGTTACTCTGACACTTGTCCAAAAATAGTTATGAGACTCTAGCATGTACGTACGTCATAACATTTTGAGCTAGGAAAATGTTTGCGATGTATTCAAAGTTCATTGGATTTTCTTTTTGTGCCTACACTCTTGATTTTAAAATACTATATTAGTTAAAAACATTCTCTCGGAAATCACAAACTATCAAATTTGATTGTCTTAATCAATTAGATAACAGATTAAGCAAAACCATCAATCAACTGCTATTCGAACTAAACATGAATGAATTGCTTACCATCGATAAAGATATATCGATCTCTTGACGACATACACATCCTCAGTGTATGATATCTTAATATCAGGCTTTCAATCAACTCAATTTTCCAATTGTACAATTAACAATCATGCATGAACAGTATCTTATTGCAACAAAATCAGAGTTCTTATCGATATTTTTCGATGTAAAACAATAATAATAATAATTCGAGATATTCACATAGATCATTGATCAACATCATTTTGCATATTATTTAAACATGAGAAAAAAAAAGAGAATGATCGAGTTAGATGCACAAAAATAATAAATTACATTCTTTTTCGACACAAGAGTACATTATCATAATTGTATCGGTGTGCATATGATACAATCTTTAATGTAAAGAAGAAAAAGAAAAACAAACAAGAAAAAAATTGACTATTGTCAGAACACGTATTTTTTACGTAAAACATTTGCTGTCTTTTTTATGTTCATGGAGAAAGCGACGTGAAGGAGAAAAGTCTTGTCCACGATTGACAGATATGTTTTGATGAGTATTATTAGCAACAAATACATATAAATTGTTTCCTTTACGTTTATGTGAAAAATAATTTGTTTGACATGTTAATATAGATACAAAAGCACGACGAAATCGAACGTTGAATGCTGTATAAATAATCTAAATACAAAAATTAAAAAGGCATAAATTCGTATGAAAAAGACACACATGTTGTTGAATTTAGTTGTTTATATTTTACCGGATTTAAATTTGATGATATATAGCCTAGCCAACTCGTTAAATTCAATAATGACGCTTTTACAGAGCATGATGAGCATACAGCTGAAAGTATATTTAGTATCGAAAATGGAAGCCAAGCAACGAGAAAAACAATAAAAACAATGCCAAGAACTTTCATTGCACGACGTTCACTTGTCGTCTCTGCTCCTCCTTTAATTGCATGCACAGCTTTTTTAACAAATGAATTATGAAGGAATGAATGTTGATGTGAATTCGATGTTACTAACGATGTAACGGTTGAAGAACTAAAATCAAAGAGCATACATTATTCTAATATACTAAATTTTCCGCCTATGTAACTCATTACTAAGCGTTTACTTTGTAAGATATTGAAGATATATATATTCTCTTGAGCGTTTTCCTTTTAATTCTTTATTCTATCATCATTTATTCAAAACCGTGTAAAATATTAGTGGATTTTTTTCTTGACATTCGGAAATTCGAATTTTAAGAGTGGCCACTTGTGAATTCATTGAATTGATCTCATCTCGTTTGTAAAATATAGGAGAAAATATTCTGATTAGCTTTTTTTTCTATGGCAACCCCAAATGGCATTTGACTTTCATTCGATTATAAAATGTGGTGTGAAACTTCGAATAGAAGTTGTCAAAAAAGCAGCGACATGTCAAATAAAAGGAAATGAATAGTTGTTTTTATGATTGATGATGAAGTTTTGTTGTTGTTTTTTTATCAAAATATATTTATTGATTGATGAACTAATCGAAGCCTTAACGAATGAGAAAAACTATCCATCGTAAAACTTACGATTAGCAAGGATTCTTTCATATGTTACAAATAGATTTCTATTTGAATTCTTAGTGCAGTCTAGATCACCATAAACTAGTGAAAAAAATTTTTCAATGTTAGAAGCTCCTATAAAATAATTGCCACTTAACTGAAGTGTTAGTCTGCAGCATAGTAAGTGTCGAATACAATTAACCAAAGATACATCGAATTGAAATTTTATCAATAGATGTTCATTATCGTACTGAATAATTCTTGAAATTATCAAATCAAAAAAGAAATATTTCATTCACGATAATATATTCAGAGCTGCAAAAATTCAAGGCACCCATATATATATATATATATATATATATATATATTGGTTATTCAACATCAATTAGTGAAGATATCCTGTTGAGCTAAAATTTCAAGAACCTATCAGTGACAAGTATGCTCTTATCTATGCGGTGAATTCTAGATTCAGAATGCCCCCTTTTCTACAATTCTCATGATACTATCATAGAACAGGTTAAAATCTTAATGATAAACATCATTATTTTATGAGTTTTATTATTTATTCAGGATTTTTTCTATTGATTTAGAACGTGCTTCATTCATCGAAGAAAGAGTGTAAAGTTATATTCAACTTGGCAAAGTTTGTCTATAGGAGAACTTTATTGATATACATCAACATATGCATGGGAAATACTTCCAATTGATTACTGCCATTCGTTTTCGCTGACTCTATGTGATCTATTTTTTATCATGAGATATAAAATAGAAACGTCGCGATGTACTCCTACTTTTATCTTCGTTTTCATGATCTCGAACTTTGAAAAGTACAAAATTCAAACGAGTTTATGTTTTTCAGTGATATGCTACGATGGAATACAACATCGTACCTAGGATGAACAGAACGTCTACGGTTTCATTCATGAGATTTGATTCCTACATGAAAATAAGCATTATCTAGCTCTCTGAGTCTCAGACACGATAAACATGATAGAACATAAAGAAACTCTCATCTTTATACCTCTTAGGTAAATAATTTCAAACAGCTACTTAAATCCAGCGTTTTCCTCGTATTAAAGACGCCACATTAGCATCCTGTCGTGCGTTTATGAAATTATTCTAGTTCATTTTGGATCAGCAAGTTTAAAACAACTTGTATCATCTATAGTTTTCTGTTTGGTAGAAAATGTTATCCAACTCACGTTTTTTTAAGGGGATTCTGTGTGTTTTCTGTATCTGGAGACGACGGTGAACATGGTGATACTGTTGATATGCTTGACAAGTCTCTGGATATGGCAGGATTAGAATGAAGTGCATTAGGTGATCCAGATCGTTTCGAACCAAATCGATGTCGTCTTAAACGATTTGACGATTGTTTCTTTATTTTTAAAGAATCATCTGGATCTGCATAACATTTTGCTGCTTCTAATTGTAAACGTCGAATAGTCAATGAATATGTAACGAGCATAAGTATACATGGTATACAAAAGCAAACTATAGAACCGTAAATAATAAACGAACGATTATTAAGTGTACAATGGCGTTGATGTTTGTTTACTACAGTTAATATATTTTTTTCATCCATACAACCAAGAATAAGTATAATACATGATATAGCAATAGAAAACGTCCAAATAGCAAGTATGGTTAAAAATGTTTTACGTTTACTTCGTTCTCGACTACGAAATGGACGTGAAATATGAAGAAAACGATCAATAGAAAGAATCGTTAAATGCCATATTGATGTTGTACAAAGAAGTACATCGAGGAATACGAATAGATTACAAAATATGACTGGTAATCGCCATGAACCTTTATATAGAATGGAGAGTAATGAAATTATTTTTCAAACATTTTCAATTCAGTATCATCAAATACGTATTTAACGATGAAGTCTAGTTGAAAGCAAATCTTAAGACGATTACTTTATAATTGAAGAGCAAACTTATGTTTAACAGACTGTTTATTTTAAGGATATGACATAGCATACGTATAATCATGTCGTTTGTATAAAAAATAATTTAAAGCTACATTAAAACGAAAACATGATTTTTCATGCAAACCTCTTGAAGAAACGAATTGACAATGATAAAATTACATTAAGGAAAACTAGTACCACATGTGTACATAATTTCTTGTAATGAAAATCAAAGAATTATTCAATAAGACATTTAGTGCAGAGTTCTACAGAAAAGATTCTTTTAATAATTCAATTAAATGACATGTCAAAAGTTCTTACACTTAAGTAATTCAATGTAATTCGAGTTTTAGATGGGATTTCGTTTTCAAAAGTTTTTCTCATTCTCTATCGTGTAACACTTTTAATTGTTTATCAAAATAAATCCCGATCACTTTAATTATGCATATTTCGATGAAAACTCAGTAGTAAAAATGACGAAATTTTCCCATGCCAACGTATCAATAAGGCTAAATCGATTATTCAAATAACGAGAAAAACATAATCTCAAGTGGCATTCTTATTCCTTTCTTTAAAATGTAATTTATAGAGACTTTGACTTATCTATTTGATAAATGAGGTATAACACAATTTGTATTCTTTCAACAAAAAGAAAAGCCTATTTGTTTATTTATGTTTTTGAATACGTACCCTGGAAATCTTTAATAATTGAAAGCGGTAAAACAATAAGACTAACTAAACAATCAGCAATAGCTAATGAAAAGAGGAACCAATTTGTCACTGTTTGCAATTGTTTATCAAGTGATATCGATACACATACAAGTAAATTACCCAGTGTACCAGTAACAACTAAAATTGATAAAAATAAGATGGGCCAATTTAGATCATCTCTATCCGATGAAGTAATATTTTCGGTAAAGTTTGTTGTTGACGATGTACTTTCATTATAATTTTTATTGAGTAGATCAAAATCGAAATTCTCAGTTGAAGTCATCGATAAATGAATAAAAACTAGAAAAACAAAGAAAGCAAAACATAAGAGAATGCATAAATATCTTAATAAAGCTTCTTTTTCCACTTCTAAAGATCGTTTCTGGTCTTGCTCTTTTCTTCTCTCTCTCTCTCTTTCTCTCTTTCTTTTTCTTTCATTTTCATCAGTGCATTCGTATTAAATAAGAGAACCAGAGAAAATAAACAGCAACACCACTCATAGTATAGCGATTATTATCAAATCGATGAACAACGATGATTGTAAGGTGATAAAACACCTGCTTTTACAAGTAATAAATAAAAAATACCCACAACAACAAATAGGAAATCAAAAATATACACAAGAAAAAGAAAGTAAGTGTAAGGAGGGAGACGAAATTTATGGTCGATTTGATCATGATGATTTATTTGAGTTAATACAACACAGGTAAATATTGACACCTTTCATGGTGTATTATGCTAGTCTAGCAATGTTTTTGTCTCTTGTTTTTAATGAGTATCTATTCCGTGATCGAATAAATAAAGAAAAATGCTTACTGATTAATGACGAGAAAAAATAATGCACGAACGACTCGTTATCGAAGAAAGTGATCAAGCAAAATCTTACGTACGAGAAATAAATTCCTCATTTTGAATAACTGAAACTCAGTGTCAAGTGGGACTGAAAAAAAAAAGTTCAATAACTATTTAAGTAATATGCATTTGAATGAATTCCCTTGTCCTTGAGTATATTGTTAAATATGTGCATATAAAATAACTAGCAGACCAAATTCATATATGTATTTATATATTATTTAGAGTATTCATGTTAAAAAGGAGAAAAAGAAGTTTTCCATGAAAGTGTTGTACTAGACGATAGTTTCTGTATAGAAAAATTCCATTGACAATGTTGGCTTGTTTAATCGATTGCTCATTACAATGCTGACAAACTTTAAGATTCATGATTAATTCTGTTGAAATAGAAAGATTAATTAATTCTACCGTTTAACTTTCTCGAAATAATATATTTAAGTTGCAATTTAAGATATAAGTAGTTCTACGAAAAACATAGTTTTGATGAATATTAGCATATTAAATCAATTATGACTATTTTGAGAGATATTTCATTATGATAGTATAAGAATAATTGGAAAATTAAACTCACTCACCCTCTTTCCACACTACCATGGAAGCTATGGTCGTAGAAAGAATAAGTTAAAATAAACATGTGAAAGATTTAACTCTCTTTAATTTGGTATTAGTACAACTGAAAGAATTCTTTGTTGTTGCATGTCAAATAATTTAAAAGAAAACTAACGAAAGAAAAATAATCTCACATCTAAAAAAAAATAGGAAAAGCAAAGCAATCTTGTACTCATATGTATGAGCATTTCAATGCGCACTGCTATGGACTTACGCAAATATTTTCTCTGTATTATTAAAATTTCAAAGTAACAACGGGAAAAATAGTCGTGAGAAGAATAATTTTGCTATCGATTTAGCTAGACACATATAAGACATGGAATGAATGTATGTTGAATATGATTTGAAATTTAAATTGTCCTTATACGAAGTCAATATGTCTTTTATTTCATTTAAGATCGATAGATTTCATTAAAAAAAATAGAAAAAAAAAGAGAAGAAAAACACAAAACGCGTAAAAGCAAAACCAAGCCGTATCTGATCTAATATAAACTTGTGTAAAATATATCTTAACACGTGTATATATGTATACATAGCAAATAAAATCGTAAGTTAAAGCGTACAAAGTAAAATCAAGTTCTTGACACAATTGTCTTCATTATTGATCAACAGACATATTATCAGATAAATCAGCATGGTCATCATTTGATTGAGAATATTCAAACATCACTAGACTACGTTCGTTCATTGAAAAGCCAACAATAAAATATTCTTTTCGATTATTTGAATTATCATATATTGAATGTACATGTAACGATTGTATTGTACCTTGTAGTGATAATGTTTCATTGATAACTTCTTTTCGATTTATATTCCATGTTCGTATTCGTTGTCCATCGTTATCAATAGAAAGAAAATGTCGATGATCAAGCCAACTAATCGAATGAATCTAAATTATATAAAAAACAAATCAAAACTAGCATAAGTTTTTCCGATTCTCTCATGGGAATTTTATAGTGTTTTTGTTTTTAATTTCTATTCCAAATTCAATTCATATTTGTGTTGAATGAAAATGTTTTGTCATTCATCGCTTCACGTCATACTTTACAATACTTGATAAATTTGATTCTTATGAGAAAAAGATACGAAACATTATTATGTGATTAGACGTAAGTTTTTTCTTTATGGCACTGATTTATATGGTCATACATAGAACACTATTTAACTTGAGAACATTAGTTATCAATACAATATGACATGTGAAAAAGTATTTATTTTGAAATTTTTACATATCTATCGAATACTATATATATAAATCAATTAACTTACCAATGGATCACAAATATTAGCAAGAAATAAAAATTGTCCTACAGGAATCTTCACATCCCACATATAGATTAAGCCTTGTTCAAAAAGTATGAATAATCGATTATCATTCATTTGACAATCATGTATTTGATGTAAATTGTCATCATTAAATAAATAATTAAACTGATAATTAAATAAAATTTCTCCGTCATTCAATTGCCAAATAACGATTTCATTTGTACGTAATATAGTTAACATATATTGATCACCATTATTATTTGTATCAACAATTGAAAATGTAAAATTTGGATTACAGTCAAATCGTGTTAATATCATAGTACAATTACTCATTGATCCTGTAATTAATGATGATGATTCATCGCTGACCATTGACGGTGTTGTTTCTAATTTGAAAACAACGAAACATGCAAATGTACTTGAATATTCTGTACAAGCCACAAGTGCATAGGATTCGTTTTTCGTTAATATAATACGCTTAATTTCATCTCCAATCGATGTATCAGGATCAGATTTAAGTTCACGTGCCAGACTACATGTATCAATATCAAGTAAACCAAGTGATATACCACGACCATACTTTTGTTTACCAGCCATATAAAGTATATTTGAATGACGTGATGTTACAGCTATAGAACATTTGATGGGATGTAAATTTGTACGAATGGAATACTCATCTGTTGACCAAATCTTTACAGCATATGGATTTACATTTGATGTTACTTCATAGAAGAGTCCAATAAGATATTGTCCTGTGTGAGTAAATAGAATGCTATGACAAGCACCGACAGATGATATAGGAAGTTGGGAATGGAAATGACCGGACTAGAATAATAAAAATAAACAGATTAATATGAAATATTGATAGATTCGACAAAGAGCTGACATGTGTCTTTTTCATCATCGAAATACTTGTTCTTTTCTTGTGAAACATCGATGAAATTAAAGCTCTTAATGATAGAATATGTAGTACCCTTTCATATACGTTACTCGAGTTTAATTCGTGATATTTCAGGACGTTTCTATTTAGTAATTCTCATATGTATAACTATATTGAGTTTAATTAAAGCTAGTAATAATAATCTACTTTTGTTTCATGACAATAGATTAAATCTCTTGAATATATTTAGATGAACTAATGAAAATATTGACGAATGTATAAAAATTGATTTGATATGTATATATGTAGTAATCTACATATTGACAAGTACCAAGTAGAAAATTTTAATTTTAATATTTTAATTAGTAGAATAAAGTTCACGTCTTCATTTCTTCTAGTTTGATCAGAAGTAAAATTAAACTTAAAGTATATTAAATTTGTGACACACCCTTTCTATGTACTCGATGGACAATGCTCAAGTGGAAAAAATACCGATGATGAATTACAGCAAATTTCGATGTTCTAATATTTCGAATTAAATTTATTTTTTCGAAAGAAAAAAACAATCCTATTAGAAGATTCTGTCATGGAATTATCAATACGCTTGATAATCGGAGTAGATTGAAAATAGCTACACATATGGAACGTGTTTTTTTGTTGCTCGTAAAAATTGACATAGAATGATGTGAGGGAAACTGCTAGATGACAATTGTACAGAAGGAGCTTGCCTGATGTTCTACTCTTCGTTTATTTCTAGAAAGAAAATGATTCATCTTTTGAAAATAAATGTCCTTGCAATTATTGAATATCGAAAATATGCGTCTTCATCATATCCAACTAACAACTTACGTGAGCATGAGATAAGTGCAATCGATTTTCATCGGCAGTTGCAAGAAGAATTATATGATTATTATTGGGTTGTATGGCGTAACAGTCAACAAGATTTTTCATGTGGAGATATAGAATTTCATTTTGTATTGAAATTAAATGACTAACTTTCGAACTTGGTCTCGTTTTTATTGATGGTCTGAACTGTGAAAATATCTCTTGATTAATATCTAAATTAGCCGCTAAATCACATGAGTAAACAGCAGAATATGTTTGCGCACTTGAATTATCAATATCTTTTTTCACTGAACGTAATGTAGATGTTGGAGTAGAATGACGCTGCGTACACATATTTATTAATGGCACTGGTTGTTCATTGCTCGATACTAGTAAACGATTCACTTGATGATACATTGGTGTTGGTGTTGAAGTTGATTGTGATAATGTTGAATGTAAACAACACTGATCGTTAGTAATACAATCGGTATTTTTATATGATAAAACATTTTTATCTTTATGATTGTCTTGTATGGATGATATAAGATGATAACTGTCTCCACTATTTAATCGTGAAATACTACCATTCGATGTTAAACGAAACGATAATGGCTTTGATTGGTTGGAATTCAGATAACGAAGAAAATGTGGTACATGTTTCTTTGGATGATGTCCGTTGGATGGTTTACTTGAATACCGTTTTATTTGAGAATATGTTTTATCTCCATTGGTTTCTTTATATTGATACGAGAGTTTTTGTTTGGAACGACGAGCTTTACAGTATAGACATAAGATTAAACATAAGAGGGAAAATAGGAAACATATAGATATTATTGAACCGATGAGAAGACCACGAACACCAATATGTTTCAATTGTTTGTAAAACCATTCGAGAGGTGTGTGAGAAGTGACTTCTTCTATTAAACTTTGACCTGTTACATGTTCTTGATGATATAAATTATCGAAAACTGGACTGTATGCCGCTGACGTTGATACTTGGTTAGCCAATGTTTCATCTGTATCATCAACAATGGGAAGAACAGACGTCGTTGTAGAAGATACTATAGCAGTTGCAATATAAAAGGAATCAACTAAATCGAATAGGCCACTATGCTTATCAGGATAGACTTCTTCAACATCACCAGAATACGTCAATTTATTGGAGAGACTATCAAATATTAATTGACGATTGAATGATAAACCTTATGGAGAGAAACAGAAACATTAATAGAATTATACAGTATAAGACTATTCCATAAAAGAAAAGATATTACCTATCATGTTCTAAAGATTAATGCAGAGCATCATGACAACGATTGCTTATGTAAATAATCTCATAGTTGATCTGTAGTATTAGAATTAACACTGTCGAACCAAATCGAAAATTCTCAATGTCTATTGACATCGACTTAATGGTCATGCGACCGATGTCTCCGACTCATATTATGATGTTTTCAAAGTGTTAAAGACAATTGTCAGATATAATTCATTTAATTACTGAACACTTCTGTCATACTTTCATCCGCTCGATTTAAGAATACGTTTGCCCTTTGGTTTTAGATATGTTTTTAACAAATATCTCATATAAAATACTTAAAAATTTTATAACAGGCATACAGAGTTATTCCTGTCATTATCGATGCTATGTTTCATGAAATATCTGTGTAACAAACGTTCTAATGTTCATGTTAATATTTCTAAAGTAAGTAAACTGAATAGTTGTCAATTACCACAAGATTTACTTTGAAAAGATGTTTCTCTTCATGTTTCTTTTTTGTTCTCCGGCGAAAATCAAGACAATACAAATAGTTTTAAATAAGTATGTCTTTTTGAATACACTTACCCAAATAATGCAGAACTAAACTTAAGTTACCTCAAAAGTAACATATCATTAATAGTCTGTAAAATAAACGAAATAAACAACAAACTACTTGAATGACTAGTCCATAGATAGTGAGATTTATGAAGGAAATTCATAAATCAGTAAGCATCTACAATTAATCAAGAGTGGCTTGCTTTTAAGAAGAAAAGTGTTCACATCAAAATCATGACCTGGTGAATCACATCTTTTGTTTCTTAACAGTTCAAATACTCTAGAAATGCTTTCGGTCCATTTAACTCACTTGTTCTATAAAATGGAAATGTTTTGTCAATATCTCAAAGGCATCATATAGAAAACGGGAAAAGAGTTTACTGCGCATGCGAGTCATTCACGCTTCTTAGAATTCAGTGTTGTGCAAGTATTCGTCCGTTTTATCTCGCTCATAGTAATAAAGCAACCGTTCATGAAATAAAATTTGAATACGAATGAATTATTAGCACAAGTCCTCCACACAGATTACTATATCAAGAAATACTTTAAAGAATTATTCGAGCTTAATATAAGGTACTAGGCGAATTCGTCGCATTGTACATAGATTAATAGGATGTGTCATACGGATGTTTTCTTGATTGACTTAAGTAAAATTTTAATTTCTTCATGGAATAAACCGTGTCTTCTTGATTGCGAATAGTTTTTCTTAGTTGGTCGAAAAAAGTTTCCGCAATCAAGCTGTAGCCGAATAAACTATCGGACTTCGAGAACTGCGCTATCCTGGATAGCGAAAACCTGAATAATCCAATAGAGTCTTGGAAAATGAAGGAAAAACAATTAATTTCTAAAATAACTAAAAGCATGAATCCTCGCAGTGGTGAGAAACATTGAATAACAAAAAACTTAAGTATTCTGTCGGGAAGTGATGATTACAATTATTAAATTTTTAAGTGAGAAGAGAAAGCCTACTCTTGGTTCGAAAGGTAATATTGAAATTTCAGAGCGAAAAACTGATACGAAGTAAATTTTCCGAGATCGGAATTGAGACTGCACAGAAAATTTAAAATTAGTATATTATTCTCTTAATTTCAGTATTAATTGTTGTCTTCTATATATAAGCGCTACTGTTAGACTCTACTTTAATTTCATCATAATCGATGACCTAAGTGACAAAATTTTTTTGCGACGAATTGTCTTGTGACGAATGCTCCAGTCACGATTTTTCCAATGGCGAAAAGACATTGAATTTACATTATAAAATTTATGGGAGATGAAAACAACAATGTGGAAACTATCGAAATATTTCAAATAATAAGAAAGAAAAATGATCTATTTTGCCATTCATGATATTCGATGGAAAAACAATATGCATGAACGGTTTCTTTATAACATAGATTATTACAAAAAAAACTCACTTCAAAAATCCACTTGAATTAATTCATCTTAGCAACATTATCCGATGCAAACAAGAAAGTATTTTCGATTTACGCGTAACAGTCTGAGCATTGTTCTATTTATCATGAATAAAAACTTATCAAATCAAGCAAAATCAAGATGAGATTAGTACTCCATTGAATTCGCTTTGGATAAGCAGGCAAAAAAAGATTCAGAAGGAAATATAGTGCAGCCTATTCTAATAATATATGTATGTGATCTGAAAACCCTATTTCAACAAGCACCAAATATTTTTAATGATCGTTTCATTATAGTTCGCTAAACTAAAGCAATGGCTAACATTCTTAAGTGATACAATATTCTTAAAATAAGATGGTTTTAAATGAAGATTATTAGCCTTAAATTAAATATTTTTAAATATCAGATTATTTCCTACTAAACTATCGTTCTCTGACGATGAATAAAGACTTTCTTCAAAATAAGTATATAGAAACACACAAATCTACATGCAATTACTTCAAAACGATGTGTTGATATTTTCTGTATAAAAATTAATTTGCTTTGCTTATTTTTTTCAACAAAACTATGCCACCATGTCGTGATATTTAATTATTCATTTGCAATCTGTATTATGACTTATGACTAACTACAAAACAATGATCTGCTTGACAGAAAGTAAAAACATCTAGGTGATTGCAATCATTTCATCAACTTTACTAATACAATCATATGATTTTCGCACTGTTTTCTGTTCAATATCTTACAGGTTCTGCATTTCTTTGATCTATTCAAATTGGTGTTCAACTTTTGAACTTCGTTTATTTTTACTAACTGAATTTTTGCTAGTTACTGTTATTTTTATTAAAAATAAATGAATCTTTCTGATTATTTTATTATTGATTGCACACAACGCTGATAATTACTATCTACACCATTTTTAATGGCCAAATAAATTCTAACCCAAAAAAGGATACCTACCGAATTGTGTCTAACGTAAGGCAAAACAGTTTTAGCTTGATCAAAATAACATTCCTTACTCAGAAATGCTAAAAACTTAATCAAAATACGATTATTTAGTGCTGTGCATCATCAGTTTGGTTGTTTCTAAGAATTTTAGTTGAATTGGAAGATAATGTCAGACTTTAAAAAATGAACTCAGTAGATAATTATCATTTCAGACAATGCGATGAACAGATTTCGATTCTTCATCCAACGACGAAAAGAACGAGAAGTTGAATACTTCAAAAAACTAATCATCCATAAATGGAAGAATTCACTTCATTACAATACGCAAAATAATACCTTAGTTTAAAACTAGGGTTTGAGAGTTCTACATGTTGTTTTTTTATCGATCAAAAATCAATCGGCTACAATGAAACTAGAAGCACAATTTTACAATATACGAACAGAAACTAATTGATACTGAAAGTTATTATGAAGCATTGTTTATTGGAAACAATGTTTCAAATATGTAACGAGATCGTCTATGAAAGATTAAACTTAAGAATCAGTTCAAATTGCTATGTTTTCAAGAATTTCAGCTATAGTCGCAGTTGAATGTAGTTAATTAAGAAGAAGAAAACAATCTTTTTCAATAGTACAACAGTCTTCGTAATCTTATGAATAATGGTAAGCGGAGGGGGGGGGGGGGGGGGGGGTGTGACGACCTAATCGTCACTGATGTTATCTTGATGTTGGTTGTTTGCACATTTGTTTGTTTCTCTTTCTAGTTTCCCTCCCTTTTTTCTCTCTTATTGCTTTGCGCCTAAAATTGTTAATTCAATTTAACATAATTATTCTCTCTTTTTCTTCATCATCTACTCACTCTACTTTATATCTCTCTCTTCATTGAGACACACCTACATTCCTTCTCCTGATATCTTCCACTCGCCATTCGAGCGTTTCTGATATCTACTTCGAATATTTCTCTCTCTCTCTCTCTTGTAACTCTTGTCAATTACTCTCTTGCCTCGATCTCCATCTCACCTCGTTTCTGTTCACATCAAATATATTATCGGATACTTATCCGACTTTAATTTTACTTTGTCTCATCAATTGTATTCTACGTCACAATCCATTATTGTGGCACCCGGCATTTTTAATAGTTGCGCCTCTCGACCGACTAACGACGCAACAGGGGGGTTGTTGCTAGCCTTGATTACAGGTAACTTTTCCTACTTAGATGGCTCTGATAGTCAGTCTTTAACCTTGTCTCCTGTGAACGAGGTACAATGTGTGCGTACTCCCAAATATATATTTCAGCTGTTATCAGTGTTCAACTGTTTGATTAGAAAAAGAAAACATGAATGAAACACGATGGTCTGCTGTTATTTTCTTCACTTCATTCTCACATTATCCTTCTTAATAAACGCTCATTATCACTAGCTAGTGTACAGTGAATTAAGAGTCATTCTCAATAAACATACCTGCGATAATTCCATTCCAATGTGATATATTTTTAAAACTCCCAATACGCAAGCGTCTTTGTGTTCGACTTGTTTCTTGTTCTAATGGACGTGAATATTCTAAAACAGATCAATATATCCCATAAGCTACTTTTAAATCTTCATAGTTATTATCAACATACTATTTCCACCTTCTAATTTAATTCGAATACCATCAACATATAATTCAGTTGTGGAAAGTCGTCGAATGATTTTAATCGCATGATATATTCCATCAGTTATGTGTGCAACACCTGAATAAACATCAGGTTGTTTTGTAGCCATGTATAATTTGATATAAGATCGTTCTCGTACCTAAATATTTCAATGTAAAATAAGATTAAAATTAGAAAGTAAAAATAATTCATTGACATATTACAATTTCATATTCAAGAGTATAATAATTTGTATCAGATTCAAGACGAAATATTTGTGCTGACATTGATGATGTTTGTAAACCAAATGATATTACATCATAGTCTGTTTGATGTAATTGTGTCATAACATATTCAATTGAACCAATAGAATGATGTTTACCAAAATAAAATCCTTTGGGTACTGATATATTACATAGATAATTAGTTTTAGATAATTATTAACGAAACAAGAACATGATCAACTTACATTTATCACATCGTTCGCCTGTATAACTTGTTTCAATACAATTACAGTTTGGCTCTTCATTGTCATTTGTTGAACATACACCCGAATGAAAACACGTAAAATCATAACAAAGTTTGTTCAAATCTGCATGAATGAGAGAAAAAACAATGCCATTGTATTTTAATTCAATTTTTTTTAAATAAGAGAAAAACAATAAATATGGAGAGAATATAATATGAGTAGGCTAACAAGAAGAAGATCATTTCATGACAACAAACAGAAAGCGTTCAGGAGAAATAACATACAACCTATATCAGCAAACAACAGCTTACCACTCGCTTTATGTGTTATTGAATCCGAAGAATCTGCTAGAAAAGTTTATTTATTCAATCAATCAATATATATATATATATATTTACATATATGCATGCCTAGTCGAATATTTTTTTCGTGCTCAAAATATCGAAGAAAAAAAGAGATTTAATAAACGAGATTTACCTGCACAAACATTCATTTTTACTTGTCCATTGAGTACTAGTGCTCGTTGATAATCAAGTAGTCGACCATCAACAATAAAACTTGATAAACATCCTTGAAAACCATGTGGATTAAGACCTGATCCAGTTAGATTAATATTATTATTATTCGGTACTCCGCCAACATAAAGAACTGGTTGAAGAGAAACAGCATTTCTTATTCCATTTGTTGATAATGTAGATCGATTAACACGATTATCAACAATCAATTCAATCCTATGGAAGTAAAAACGGAAATTTACATAAATGAATCTATTATTTATTGCATCATAAATATTACACGACAACACATTTCTATATGAACGATGAGGACACTTTTCCTTTTCTGTTATGCTTTAGAAGTCATATGAATTGGTTTGTTTTCTCATTTATCAAAATAGAAATCTAACAAAATCAGTTTCATTAGTGTAATAGGAGCCATCCAATTAATATCATAAATGAAAGGTAACAAACAAGTTATATTTCACCATGGCAAGAACTTTGACGAACTTTTTCTTATTTTCGCATTTATCATAATTGAGGCAAAACAGTTCACTACTTCAAACTTGTTCTCGTTCTTTTTATTTTCCTTTAGAAGTCGACGAAAAACTCTTCTGTCTATCAATCAATCAACGTTTTTTTTCTTCAAAAAACAAAGGCTCTGTTTTTTGTCAAATCAACATCGATCAAAAATATGACATGCATTCAAATTAATAATCATAATTAATTATAGAACAACAAAACAGAAAAAGATCTGAATTGAATCCAGTTTCTAAAGACTGATAGTAATACGTTATGTCTAGGAAAATATGCAAATGAAAAGTACTTGTAGAAGATTCATAGAATAATTTTCTCTAAACATATTCTTCAATTTACATATTTAATGTTTACTCAGAGAAAGAATGAAAAACAAAATAGGTCATCTGATATTTCCACAGAATGTATTTCTTTTTACGTACTTATCCATGCCAATTCTTGTCACACGTACTTCATGCCATTTTCCATCAGCTAATTTAGTTGATTCATCACTAACAATTTGCCGTTTACCATAACCGAAATCAATAAATAATGCAAGTATACCAGCACGTAAACCAATTGCAAAATATTCATTTAAGCCTTGTGCATAGCGATATAGAATAATACCGTCTGGTACATATGAACGAAATAAAAAGTAAATATCAAGTTTTCCATGATTTTTATTTTGATTTTCGCGTTCGGAAAAAGCGACATAAGATTTTGGTGTACTTATCGTAACTAAATTAAAAAATGCTGCACGATAACCAACACTTATATGTTGACTATCATAATAAAAATTTGATATAATTTGTTCACGATTTCTTGTTACACTTTCAAATAGATATTCATCATTGAAAACAAGATCACTCATATAACCAATATAGGGTTGAAATATATCCGAACTTAAACGACGTGTATCACCAACTAATACTGCATTGAGATTCCAATTAGCTACAACATAACTCGGAATTTGAGCTAGAAAAATAAGAACAAAGACAATATTAAATTTAGTCTGAAGTTTTCTTTCTCTCGCCATTACATACATGTTCGACTATCATCATCGACAACAAGTGTAAATATTCCGTTTTGATCTATTTCAACTTGTAACCAATGCCAATTATCATTATTGATATTTTTTCCACATTGTATTGTCTGAAAATATTTCAGTTGTTTTTATTTTTATATTGTTACATATTATACAATGACAATGTTAGAATATCCAGTTACTTATCGACATTGAACACAATTCAATTTTTCTTCATTTGGCTTTTATTTCAGACAAATATAGATGGTCTCGACTAGCAAGAAATAATAGAACTTCAATCTCGTTTTTCTTCCTGTTCACTCATAAGCTTGACGGCTCGTCTTTTCAATGTGAACTGTTTATTTCAATTGTATGTGGTTTTCTTTTCTTATTCTATAGGTCGACTGTATTCTATATCTAGTGCTACATGATTTGCTAATCAAGAAAGCAACATTGGAAAATGAAAAGCGAGAACAAGGATATAAAGTGTAAATTATCATCGAATGATTCTGCTTGTTGGTGCGTAAAAGGACTACAACATTGAGAATAATGAGAAAAAAGATTAACCATGTTTGGTGAACGGGACTGTTTGAAGATGAGAAAGGATGAATCAACATATTGTTATTATTATTATTCTTTTTCTAAGAACAACAATAACCCTTATATGTTCAACTTACAGTGACAGTAGATAATACTTTTCTTTCATCTAGTTGAAGAACAGTTATTTCAATCTTTCCATTTGAATGTTCAATGATGAAGAATGGGATTATTAATGATGAAGATTTACGTTGCGTTAATGAGAGGAGTACACCATTTGATATACGACCTAGTGTACGAAATCGTAATGATAAACGTAATGGATAATCTAGTAACGTTTGAGAATGATAATCAATAAATGACGACGAATTAAATGTGATTACTACTGATGAACTTGAATCTATGAAAATAATTAGGATTAATCAATGTAATTAAAAAATAAATAACTTACCAAATCGATATTGTTCTTTAGTATTACGTGTAATCATTTTCTTATTTGGATAACAACTATCGGTTAGTATTTCTGTTCTATTTGTCGTTCTATTATTCAACATTGATGAAACAACAATGGATGAGTTCTTTTGATTATGATCAATTAAAATTTTATTTATGGATGAAAATGTATATTGTTCAATAATTTTTTTCTCGAATTTTATGATATGGTATTGATTTGTAATAACAATTGTCATGTGGCATTGTCCAATAGTAAAACATTGTTTCGTATTGGATATTGTTCTATTATTGCCAATAGCGTTAATAATAAAATGAGTTGGAAGTTTTTGACAAAACTAAACATATAAGGAAGAAAAAAATATTTTTTTCATTGTTCGTTGTTTAATTGAATTTTATTCTTATTATGTTTGATTCAAAAAAGAAATGAAAGCCTATAGGGAATACAAATTGATATAATTATTATTATGCATGGTCGATGGGTGGTGTTGCTATCATTGTCATCGAGTGGTTACTTCAGATGTCTGAATTACTTTTCCTTCTTTTCTTTTGTTCATCATAATTATCAACACTATGAGTTACAAATATCAATGTATACTCAACTAGTAAGGTGATTAATTCTGTGTGCATGCATGTACATGTACTTGACATTAGCCTACGAATGTATACATACATATATATATATCGGTTAGTTTTTATTATGCTTTTAAAGAGAAAATAATAACAATCAATATTTTGTATTATTATTCTTTGATAAAGGAACATTAGACGACATTATATGTTGGTAATATGGTTATTACTTTGATCGCCTCCAGCATATAGCAGACAGATTGTAGGCGACCATCATTTAAATGAAGTTTTCTTTCCTATGAATAAAGGTGGCATATGTACGTATTTTTCTTATTTGAAAAGGCAAGCAAAAGTATACATAAACTTTCATATTTTATAAACAGAGAATGAAGAGAACAAGACTTTCAGGTACCATCTGCTATGAAACGCAATGTATTGTACATCATTCGATCTCAAGATGACAAATAATTGTATTCACGTCTGTTCAATGTTTGTCTACACCCATGAAATCAAGTAAAAGATAGTGTTGATTATTGAGAGAAGAGCAACCATATATGGACTCCTCCCAATCATCACACATAAATGAACTTGTCATGAATGAAAATTGAGTTATTTATCTATGCCTACCTGTATACTTTGACCATCGATGACGACAATAAGTATCAATATAAACACAATATGATTGTATTGCATAGTTTAAATTTCCGTTCAATGTAATTTAAAGTTTAACCATCATTTTACATAAAGTTTGCATGCTTACTTTTAAATATTTATCAAGATATCTACAAAAGGAAATAAAGTGCGTAAAGATTCTTTTTCTTTTTTCCCCTTAAGTTCACAAACAATACAATAGAATAGGTCTACTAAGAGTTGCTCTTGTGTTATGATAGTACTATTAACAGATTGATCATCGTAAGAACAACAAAAATATCATATTTGACAAATCTATTCTAGGATTGTCTTATTCTTCTTTTCGTTCACTATTTTCCTCTGTCAATTATCTGTCGGCAATGGTTGTATCTTTATCTATTTTTTCTAAGAAGTTGAATGGAACCGATGAAAAGACCCTCTTCATTTTTTTTTGTCATCAACGCAAACATATACAAAAAAAGAAACGTAGAGAAAGACTGAGTGTGTCTTCTGAACGCTCTTCTTTCTTTTCTCTTCTCTCCACTATTTTTCTTGTACTTAGATTTCTATTACTACTTGTAATAGTCTATGGTTATAATTGTTGATCAACATAAAAGACACCGTGATGATAATGATGATGGTTGTAACGAAAAAATCAAATGAAGAAGTACTTACATTCTATAAAAACTTGATCGATTAACGTAAACTTTATTGTCTCACAAATATGTGCATGCGTGTTATATATGTGTGGGTGTGAGTGTGCAATGAAGAGAGAAAACGAGGGAACAAAAAGAAAAGGAGAGACGAAATCGCCTACATACTGAGCGCATATCTATCATTATTCTTCTCATTTCTCTTTTACACACCGTAGTAAGTTTATGTGTATATACACATATACGTATATATATATATCTTCGTATCTACGTATATGTAAAAGAGACGACAACTAAAGAGGCTCAACAGTGTCGTCGAGTTAGAGCCAGATTAAATGATAAATAGAGTCTACTTTCCTCTCTTAAGAACAACAATAACAACATTGATATAGTTCGATCAAGTAACTGACCAGCCCACATCTAAAGTTTTGTTTGATGTGACTATAAATGGATTTAGTTTATCCAACTCCCTAATGCTGATTGCACGACTGATAAATAGTTTTTTTTTTTAAATTAATACCTCGCTAGTAGGTCGTCTATAGTTTAAAATCAAAAGATCACAAAATATACTCAATCGATTGAGGACAGGTGCTAATGTACCGTGTTGTCATGATAAATGAGAAGAGAAATAACTCTTTAAAAAAATGTATTCTTTTTCTCTCTCTCTCTCTTGTTCTATGGCTGATCGTCTTTAAACATTGAACGAACCCTGCGGGGCTACATCCTGTTTCGACGCCAATTATCGATTGCGTGCTCCAAGGCGAATAAAAGAGGAGGACGCGTGTGGCGGCCAATTCGATTAATGTGCCGATGCATCTCACGTTGTCAATTCGCGCTCTATTATCGTCGTTATCGCATATTCACGAACTTTTTTTGTGAGTTTCATCACAACTCATTTAGTTTTCCTTGCCAAAACGAGTGAATGTAATGAAATTCTATGGATATATACTAAGGATGATCTAAGTGAAGGCGTTACCCGAAAAAAAAGCAAACGGTAGGGCGTCATCAGCTGTTCAACATCTGGCCAACTTTATCAAATATTCATACAACAACAGAACGGAAGTGGGAGTGAATTCTACTCATGAGAATAGATGCCGTTTAACTGACCAACATAGTCCCTAGTAGCCGTTCAAATTAAGGATCAACTTACAACGAAGAGAGAGAGAGAAGAGAAGAGAAGAAACGTTTTTTGTTTGCTATGCATCAGCGATGGTTGCCTTCCTTCCGCACAAATTACATTGTATTATATAACAAAACGGCAGCGAAAAGAACTACATTTAAAAAGAAAACTCGATGGGAATAGAGTGATTCTTTATCTATTTAGTGTATCATTCATGTTAACTGACCGATTGGAATTCTTCTAGAAAAAAAAAAGGAAGGACCAGCAACGATAATGACGACACAACGATGATGATTTACAATATAGGCAAATTATTAGACATGCATTCTTTGGTTGATGTTCAATGATCGGAGTGATAGATAAACGTCCATACGTACAAAAAATGATGAATAATGTCTCATCTTTTCCATGTACTCGTCCTCTTTCTCAACTATTGACAACGAAACAAGAACCCAAAAGGCATAATCGTCATCTCTTTATGTTCATATATGAATATAATGACTAGTAGCCATAGTGTGTTCTCTCTTTCTCTTTTTCTCCCTCTCTTTTTGTTTTATATCATTGATGGCATCATCCAGTATTTTAACTGTCTCAAGGCAATGAACATACGTCTCGTTTAATGACCATTAACACTTTCAATATTATAAATGATGTTTGCATCCGTCAACCAATGTTTTTTAAACATGGTTATAGTCTACAAGTAATAAGTTACTCAACGTACCATCTATCGTCGAATGTAGGGTGTTAACAAAACAGGCTTGATAAAAATCAAATGAGGGGAAAAAAATGAAAAGCATAATACACACATCATTTTTGCATGAATGATAGTGGTAGTATTGTATCGGTTTCCCTTTCTCTTCTTCTCAACTCCCTACTCCCCCCCCCTAAATACCCACCCGTCCCTTCTCACATCATGCTTTGTTCATTATTACATTCGACAGCGATGTCGCATCGTGAAAGAACAAGTCACGGCCAAAAAGAGAACAAAAGCGAACTTAAATGACGATTGAACAAACAAACACATGAGTATACTATATGCGTATACATGGATGATGAGAGCGGATATTGAGCACGATAGGAGAAGAGAGAGTAATTGAGATTGTGCATCCCTTTGTTAAAAAACTCGAAGAAAATGAAAACGTCAAAGTCAGGAGACAAAATTAATTGCTTTTGCGTGTGCAATCCACATTTATTACGCTAATTTGTACAGGATGATGAACAAAAATAAGGAGATTTTCAGATAGCCTTCAAATCAATTCATTTATTATTCTCCGTCCCTTATAGTGTACGAATGTATTATAATGACAAGAGTAAAGGAAAAGAAGCGAAAGAAAGAACTCAATCACTAGAATGACGAGCAAGATGTAAGAATGAAGTCATCCTATTATTATTCAAAACTCGAACGATGATAGTATGCCGGCTGCTCCTTCTTCATCATCTTATTCCTTATTCTTCATGTTCTTCATTTTCTCATGAATACCCAACATATCCTTGAAAATTACGCACACACACAGCCGTTCACCATTTGTTATGAAATATATACATAACGTTAAATGAATGAAAGAATGATCGATGTGCAAATTTATTTCGTATCTATTCAGATATATAATCAGAATATGAAACCAACATCGAAACAATGGATCAATTGAAGGCTGTAACAATTTGAGAGAAAGAAAAAGGAAAAATTCTCTCATGGGAAATAATCAAAGCATTCAAGATTTTCGACTTTGATCACTGGTCTGAATACTAAAATATCAATAACGTATATTTTAATTTCCGAAGAAATTTATTCGACGTAAGAATACAAACAAAAGAAACAACATAATGGGATCTATTGCGTCACGCATATAACTAAGATTTATAATTGATT
Source organism: Rotaria macrura (assembly GCA_900239685.1). Classification (NCBI taxonomy): domain Eukaryota; kingdom Metazoa; phylum Rotifera; class Eurotatoria; order Philodinida; family Philodinidae; genus Rotaria; species Rotaria macrura. The sequence continues at coordinate 226,363 of OENT01000047.1, forward strand.
TTTTTTAAATATCAGTATTTTCGATCTATTCATGATTATATTTGATTATTAAAACATAAGTAGTAGTATATTTCATAGAGTTCAGTTACATTATCAATCAATATTTTTACATGTGTGTAAATGTACAGATGCAACATGTCGCGTAATATGAGCGTGACTAACATTCATTATTTTGTCTTGAATCGAGTATTTTTGCTTCAAGTCAATTTCAAACCATTGATACTTCTTTCGTATCAACTAATCGAGTAGTTGTATAGAGAGAAAAAAATGGCCTCTCACGTTCTTTGCAAGTGCTTTCTAATTCGATTTAAAAAAGAAATGAAAAGTTTCGAAAGATCTATCAGTTTAAATAACAGCATCGTTGATAACATAAATCAGAGATGGCAACAAAATAAATATAATCGTGAGATATTGATCGTAAATATTAACAACAATTTATTGACTATTATAATTCATCGATCTAAAGAAGAAACAGCTAATGTATTTATAATAATTCTTGTCAAATGATTCATGATCACTTAATTGAGAGTAAGACAATATATGCATATACATATGTATTGATCGTTAAACATATTGCAACGATCACATGAAGGATACATTTAAATCAAAGCATATGTAGTTGTTGGATTGATGAGAGTGAACTCCTGTTTTATTTCAGGTTAGTTGTATTAGTAGTAGTCACGGAACAAATGATCTTGTTGACGTTGTCTTTATTGATTTGAATTTCAAATAGATACACTATTTGAAAATATGAATTTGGTTCACATGTATTTATATATATATACATGACGATTCATACGATCGATTGTTTGTCAATTTACTATTGGTGTAACATAATCAATGTAAATAACGAAGTGATAATGAATCTATCGATGATATTCATAACCAACATGCTTTATACTATTAATTTCTTTTCGTCCAAAGAGTCTACTGAAAAAATATTTTGAATCTAGAAATGGTTTCATCGACATGTGAACACATTTATTTTTTGTTTCATATAATCAATTGACACTAAAATTGTATACTTGAATAGAGAGTACTTAAAGTAAACTTGTTTATCAATCTTTTGATGTCCATTTATTAAAGTGACCAATGAAATTATGGCATTCAATATGATTTCAATGATCGTTAATAATGAAATTATTTATATTACGTCATGTACTCAATTAAAAGAAAATCAATAGTAAAAACGATGAGAATCATTCGACGAAAAAGATTACAGATTCGACATGTAATCAAACGAAACTGAATGTATAAGAAATAGAATAAAAATATGAACTAATTTAGATCGTCAATTGAAATGCTTCGTTTCGTATAGTTTATCTTATTTACTTTTTTCTTTTCTAATTATTCTATTCAACAGAAATAAAATCGATAAGATCAAGAATAAAAACGACTTTCATAAACTAGTTTCTCATTATGCTTGTAATAATCGTAATCGATAGCCTATTTCGTAAAAAACAAAAAGCAAATATTAGTATTGATCGGATCTTTCAAAATCTATAACAATCAATAGTGATTAATAAAAATATTTGACTTCGACTAAAACCCAATGGAATTCATTCGGTTGTTTTCATATGAAAAACAAAATTTGATCGCTTTATGACATTTTAGATAAATATGTGAAGAATTCTATCGACTTGATGCAGTTAGTATACGATATAGAAAAAGTATTTAAATAAATCATCGATATCCTTGATCAGCATCATCAACAACAGTAACAGAAAACAAAAATAAGTTGAAAAACAATCCATGAATGCATTGACATGCCTTGTTGTTGACATAGGAAAACTTATTTTCGAACGAATTTTCATCTGATTGTTAAATACAGATATTATGATTCATAGGTCTTATGCAAACTTTATGTAATGTATCACGTGGCAATCATACGATGATCACGAATATGCGAATGCGTACATTTTCATATCGATTTATCCATCTTTATCTTTGTGATGAATAAAAAAACAAAATTTTATTTGTTGAAAACGGCGAACGAAAAAGGGAAATTTTCCATGAAATGACAATAGAAATTTTGTATTTGCTTGTTTTTTTTGTTTTATAGTAGCTGAGTGATACATTTTTAGTTTTACACTCAAACATCTATATCTTTTCTTATACTCAACATTTTTCACGTGAAATCGCAGTAAAATTTCATGAATTTGATTCGATATCTCTAATTAGTCATCTACGATTTCTTGTTAATGACATTCTCTCTGCTAACATACTGATATTATCTTTAAGACAACGTGAGATAGATAGTTTTGATAATTGAGGGCAAAATGTCACATTGAAAATTATAGATCTAGCTTGAAGGTCATTGAGCATCCTTGAATCCTTTTTTTTTCAAAAACATGAATCAATGCTTACGATGAATAATTGAATAGCTTCTTAATTCGTTTCTTGAATCTGCTCGTCATAGTCAATTTCGTCAGTTTATTTTCTCTTAAATATATTTCATAGAGATGATTTCTTTCGTATAAATTTTTCTTTTCTAGTTCTTATAATCAAATAATAAAAAGAAAAATGTCAATGTTCGGTTGAACGATTTACTTTGCGAACGCTAATCGAATCGTTGAAGTCAACAAGAACTAGAAGAACATTTTATAATCAATATCAGACAACAAAAGACGACAAGAGTCATTTTATTCATTCATTCGTATTCATAGATATATATCTTATTCTGAGAAAATAATTATCAAGGTAATAGCAGACAATCAGTCGTATTCAATTATTGTTACCAAGGATTTTGACTAGATAGACTTTTATGATACCTTTATCATCAATCCTTCTCATACAAGATATTAAATATAGTATCACAACTACTGAACATTGATAGGCTAATCATCTATCCTTCAGTCATTGAAATACAATTAATGAAAATCATCGATAAATACAAACACATTGTCAAGGAAGGTCAAATATTGATTTTGATACTGTTCGAGAATCGATTTATGATCTTATCCGTACACAATACATGTATTTTCAATGGTAATTCAGATTTTGTATGATAAAATCTTTTGTTAACAAAGGTGTGCTTTGGTTTTTACCTTGAGACGAAAATTTCATTTGAAATATGAACGGATTTCATGAATACTGTATACTTGAACAGCCCGTCGTTCCACAAATAAACATCAATAAGTATTCTGTACTGTTAAAATTCACTATTGAAGTCATTTGTTAGAAATTTCAACACTGCTATTGTGTATTCTTGTGTGTCAAAGATATTTTCTCAATGGTTCTTTTTATTACGTTCTTCCATCGATTGAATGTTGACTAATTGTCTACTTTATCAATATCTTGATATCTGAATTATTTTTAAGTAAAGATCACTTTTTATATGTCTATATTCCAAAAATATAATACACAAGTTATAGTCGAATTCGGATAGATTCTTCTCTACTGTATTGAACAAGACGTTAGTAAAGTAAAAAACGAAGGAAGATCTGTCACGCTCAAAATCGTGCATATTTTTATAACAGTGCTTCAATTCTCATCATATGAAAGAATTCTACAAATGTAATGAACCTGTATTGAGGTTAATACTGTTGCTCCGGAAATTCATATTGTTTAGAATCTGAAAGAATTCACGTTGTTGTTCATTTAATATCATACTACAGCCGTGAATCTACTCTTGAATAGTGCTACTGTTATTTAAAGTTCATCAAAGAAGAAACGACAATAGTTCTAATTATGCAAACCTCGATGATCTGCAACGATGCATTCGTATGCATGAATGTCAAACTAAAATCAGCGTAAATTTTCCGAGAAGTATTCGAAGAGAAAAAGTGCCTTCCAACATGACTGATTCGTAAATGGCATAGGTGTGTTTTTTATTACCGTAGAAAAAAAAGGACCAATATAAAATGGTTTCACACTTTTATGAAAGGTTATTAAATATATTTTCAAAAGAATTTATTCATGAACGATTTCGGTTTATCCACACTTCACACTACGTAATACTGGCTATGTTTGTTCTCATCAAAGTAAGATCTATTACACGAGATGACAGACGATCGAAAAGATGTATGAAAAAAATTTATCAAAGTGCAATCGTAATCAACCGTTTGGTCATTCAGATGATTTAAATTGAAACCCGATGTTGTATTTTTACTATCAAAATTGAAGTAGGTGCACGAGTTTCTCTGCCTCATTTCAATAAAAAGAAGTTTGTCTAATGTAAACATGTGCCGTCTCTCTTTATGTCAGCTGTATTTTTTTCATGACACATTAACAAATATCTCATCAAACATGTGAAGATTTTGCATCATTCAATGCATCACACGTTTCTTTGACATATTTCATCAATGTTACCGAGTAGAGTTCATTGAATGTATACAAAATTCGAACCGATCATACATATCAGATGTGACAAGCATTACTGTTGATAGAATAAGATTTCTCTTATATAAAAGAATACTCCAGATTATGTTGCAAAAATCTTAAATTCCTAACGTGCACATGAAAGGAATGTTACTATTGTATCTCTGTGTAGTAATAAAATAAGATTTTCAAATTTCATAGAAAAATTATAAATCGATCAATCAGTATCAATGTTTTTGTTTTATTTTCTCAAAAATAAATAGCCATATTGACTTTTTATTGAATATTTTCACACTTAAACTCTTAAAAACTAATTAAAAATCGTTGGCTTATTAGTGGTCTAAAATATTCTAGTTAGTAATTAATTATATCAAATATATAAAACAAAATGAAGAAAATTATTATAAAAACTACAATCAAAATCATAGGTGTCCATTGGAATGTGCGTTTCTTTTCCTTTATGTTTCCTTGTTCACGATTAACATGTAATGGATATTCAATTCTACGATTTAAAATATACACGAATAATTTCTCAAATCAATTCATATGTTTACCTTTCATACTGTGACAAAATCGCTTGTCGTGCACCTTCCCATTGATTTGAACCTGTTAAACGATATCGGTACGGTGTACATGGTCCAACTAATAAAAACCAACCAAGTTTGAAATCATCGATTAAATATTTCACTAGAAATGATAGTATTTTAATATGAAATTCATTAGATTAGTGTGATTGATTGATCTCACATATATTCGGTCGGCAACCGACTTGATCGGCTATTTCATTGCAAAAGTTTAAATGATCAACTTCTACAGTATGTCGAGGTGATGCAACATATCGTTTGGACATTTGATGAATTTTCTCGTCAATATCTTCATCCATTTTTAAACGTGATGGTAACGTCAATTCACCGTTGAATACTCGAACAACCCAGCGTGCTTGTAGTTCTGTTATCGGATTGATAGCACCCAACGGTTGAATGAGACCCAGAACAGCAAATGTTGAGTGTTTTAAATGTGCTGGCCATACATATTTATAAAGTCGAACCTTTGAAAATACAAATCACATTAATTATTATTTTCTAATAGTTAAGTTTCGTTCATGTTTTCACTTGATTGTCATTGATATTTAAAATTTTTTCATCTAAGTATGGAAATGAAATATTAAAACCAGTCGCCATAAGAACACAATCAATATGATCAACTGTCGAACCATCATCAAATAGAACTGAATGACCATTGGCTTGGAATTCTTTCACATTCGGTTTGATTATTACAGTACCACATATGATTCTATTAACTAAGTCATCATTCACAAATGGATGCTGTTCTACATAGTAAAAAGTTTATAATACATCTTTATTCAACAAATCTTAAGTTGTAACCTAATGGACGATGATTCGGTTTCAGACCATACAATTCATGATCAAACTTTTTATTCATATCCTTTTCCAAGAGCCAATTAGTTAGTGAAGGAAAATATTGTTGAAAAGTACTATAGATTTCATTTGATGATACCATATCGATAGGCCATCCATTTGGTCCAACACGATTGATCACCCATGTACCACGACGAGTACTCAAGTAGACCTTTGGGTTTAATTTTCATTAGTTATAATTAAAATTGAACAAGATGACAAAAAAAAAGAAGTTTATCAAATTATGTCTACCTGTTTAGCAGCACGACTCAATTCTACAGCTAGATCTCCTCCTGAATTACCAATACCAATAATAAGTACATTTTTATCTTCAAAACCATGTGAAGTTTTATATTGCCAACTATGAGTTTTTTGACCTGAATGTTTAATTGATAAGAATACAAAAAATTCTAATTATCATAATATTATACCTTTAAAATTTTCGAATCCACGAAAATTTGCCCATCTCGGATGAGCATGATGACCAGTTGCTAACATAACAGCATCATATTTTTCACATGTTTCATTATCGCTATTCTGTGCATCAGTACTGTATATCATCCAACAACCTGTGCGTTCGTAATCATCAGCAGGTTGAATACGAGTGACACGTCGTTGAAATCGAATATATTTTATTAAATTAAACTTTGTTGCATACATACGAAAGTATGCTAGTAATTTCGTATTATGCATATAATTCGGAAAGTCTTGTGGTGGAGGAAAATCACTAAATGCCATAAATTCTTTCGATGTATTAATTACAGTTGATTTCATGACACTTGCTTTACCATCTATTGCATTTGCATCATAATTCCAAAGACCGCCAATATCATTCGTCATCTCATAACAGATTGGTGATAGGCCACCATCTAGACAACATTTTATTGATATTAGACCACTTACTCCACCACCAATAACAGCTACTCTTCGCATACTAAAAGAAGTTTAAGTTATCATGTTGATCTTATAGATTTGTTGTAACGAAACTTTGCTAGATTCAACAAAATAACTTATAATAGAGGGAATGATATCTTAAGATCTATTTAGAATTTATTGTCCTAGATAGAAACGAGATGTTTTGTTTTTGCAAGAAAACATCATTTTGATGCGTGATATGCCATTTAAATTACCTTTGTTTTGATTTGATATTTTAGAAAATAAAGTCTAAACTTGCTTTTATTTTATCCGCAATCGCTAGTCTCTAGAATATAACTATCAAAAGTTTATAAGTAGTACATTGGATGCTTTAGTTTTTTGCGCTTTCTTATCAAGTCACGTGTTGACTGTTAACTTTCAATAGTGTGTAATAAAACAATAACAAAACATAATTTTATTCCTGGTTATTTTCTCTTTTAGTAATGACAATTATATTATGAATTTTTATTATCAGATAAAACATTTTTTTTATTTGTAAAAGAATTAGTTTGTAATTTATTGAGACACATTTGAAGTTGTTCTATAATGTCTTTGAGTTTTTTTTCTAGTTGATCATTTGCCGTATCATTCTGTGTCGCCAGACTCGAATCCAGGCATCGTAATTTTTCTAATCTTGCAAGAAATTCATTGATAAGTAGATAAGTCTGTTCTGTTGTGTTAGCATTCGTTGTTTCTAAATAATAGAAAATAAAAATAAACTATCGTTTGTGCTAAAAAAATCTTTTTCTACGACGTTATAAAGGTGATGCCATTCGTTATACTCATGACCATAATACTTTTCTCTAACTTGAGATGTTTTGATAGGACTATTCTTTCGAGTATCTAGGTCTTGATTTATTATTTTAAAATAAACATTTAATTCATCCATGTACTAGATGTAAATCAGAGAAAAAGAATGAAATCTATCCTCTCCCTCTCTCTAGTAGACTATATTCAATAATAAAAACGAAAGCTAACATAGGGTAAGCGATACAAAACATATATTTTCTAATTACTGAAATAGTACGAGTTTACTAATGAAATTATGTCTCAGTAGGAGAAAATTTGGACACAAGTTTCTCTTCATACGAATGAAAATCATCATTATTTTCTTCATTTTTGTTAAACATTTATAACAATTACAGAAAATTCCTATGAATCTAGTCAAGACTCGACACAAAGTTGCATTAGAACAAGAAAAGACCTATGAAAATTCATTGCCGTTCTTTACCGTCTTGTTTAGTTTGCTCTGTCGATTGGTCAAATCGAAATAAGTTGAAAATCTTCTCATCTGATGACATGGTATCCAGATCTTCCATCATTTGTGAAAAAGTAGGTGGACATGGTATTTCAAGTTTGTCTTTCGTAGCCATGAGAAAGCAACTAAATCTATGGATTAAAACAAAGGATCAATAGTTAATAACAATATCTTGTTGTTTTATTTTCTTTCGAAATCACTTTTTTAACAATTTTATTTTTCTTCGTACAGAAAAAAAAACGAAAACATACACATAAACGTATGTTTTTCTAAGCAGTTAAAATTTATTTATTTTTATTTTTATGCTTTTTCTTATTCGATTTCTTTTGCGGTAAATCAAAATGACTTTCAATTTCGACATCTTTTCGTTTGTTTAACGTTCTGAAACGAAGATAGAAACAAAAAAATAGAAATAAAATATTCATCGTTCTTGTACTAACCGTGGTATTGAAATGACACCTGGATCAGATATATTCTTCAATTCGTCTTTCCATACTTCTTCATTACCATTAACAGCATATTTTGATAATTGATGATCATGCATTAATCGATCTAATTCTTCGGATTGACGATTACGAATCGAAGCAGCAACTTCATTCTACATGGATGAATACAAAAAACCTCTATGGATATTTCAACACTTGAGAAATGTAATGCAAAAGCAATTGATCGAAAAACAAACATCAACTGTAATCTGAACTTCTTCGGTAGGTGTAGAAACTTTTCATTCAATTTTCGACCATTATCATAGAATCTATCAAAAGCTTAATGAACATTCTTACGTACGCAGAGATCGGCTAGTCATGAAACTTTTCGTATTTATTTACAATATTACAATAAGGATATTTGTTCCTTGTCTCTTAAAAAGTTGATATTATACTCGATCAACTCTGATGCCATCGTGGGCAACACACATGCCTTCTAATAATCTAATTCTGGAATAATCCTTCGTTTTCTTTTGAATTCCCCTAAGATTGTCTCATCTTATCTATATGAGAGTTCATTTACTTCGCTGAGATCATCATCACGTCTTCTCATTAATTAACTATAGCTACTAGGATTTTTAGAAATATGATTCGAAAATTATAGACAAATACTGAACGAACCAATTCTTGTCGAAGTGATTTATCTAATGGTTGCATATTGACTGTATCTAATGAATTGACAAACGTTTTTCCTATTTCATTTTCTTGTACTGAATTGATTAACTAGAATAAAAAAAAGGAAGAAATATATCAAATCGAATGCATACATCATGAAAATAGCAAACAAGAAAAACTTACATCAATAACTTTTTTAATAAGTTTATTGAATAAAGCTAACAGTTGTGATTGTGGTAAATTAAGTTCACTGTCAAGTTGCTCAATCGTTTTGTATTGAAGACCAATACCAGATAGTAGGGCCATTTGAATGACAGTCAATTGCATTGGTAGACGATTTAAGTAAAATAATTTTGCAAGTGTTGGTACGAGATCAAGAATTAAATGATAGTCAACTAAATTTCTTGTATATGATTCTAAACGTCGAAGATCATAATCGGTAAAATTTTGTTCAATCAATGTCGCCGTAAAATCTGAAAAATAAATATAGTAAAAAGAATGTTCGATTCATTGTGATATGCTTTTCATATATACCCTCTTTTGTTTCTGAATATACGGCTTGTTGAATTAAATTAAGTACCATGCCTGGTGTAAATGTACGAAATTGAAAACCAAGTAATGATATTAGTCGTCGACGAAAATCTTGATAATAAGAAAATAACCATGGTGCTTGATCAGATGTTTGAGTTGCTTTTAGCATGATACAGGAATATTCACCTGTAAGATCCGATGCTGTTTGACGAAGATATATAGGTAAAAATTGATTTTTTTTCCAGAATTTTAATAAATCAGCTGAAAGACCATAGGATACACCGAGATAATCAATTGAATGTTTTAAACGACGTTCAGCAAGTTTTTCTAATAACGGTGGAAGACCTCGTCGAGGATGAAGTTTTTCATTTAATAATGGTAAATCATCATCATCGATAATTTCAACTTGATCAGCTCCTGGTGACGATGATGACTAGAACGAAAAAATTGAAATCGTGTTAAATGTGTTGAAAATCGGTACAAAAGAAACTATTGATATGAATAACTCTAGGATATAAATACGACACATGGCGCTATTGCCGATAGTACATCGTTTGTTGTATTCCGTAATGTGACGAAATAGTTATTTTCATAATACTTGTTCTTTCAGTTTAACCAACTTTTTAATAATCAGTCAAAATTATTGCGACAATGATTTTTTATTTGACGATTAATTCGCGGTTCACATCAAAAATATTCCATAGTTAGCAACTTTCTTTTCGTGTTATTATGTAAGCACTGCCCAATCTAATGGTAGCTCTCTAGAGAAAAAATACTATCCGAGCTAAACTGTACACAATCAACTATTTCGATATGCGCATTAGATATTCGCGCTACTAACAATTCGAAAACAATTTCATTTTTTAAATTCTACCTGTCGATCATTAAATTCATCAATATTGACAATATGTCCTTGAAAGTATTTTTCTAATAATTGTATAGCTTTTGTTCCATAGCCCATTCGTTGATAATCAGGATGCGTTGCTAAACGAACAATACGAACACCGGACATTTTTCCAAATGTATAATCTTGATAAGTTTGTGCTATCGTCCATGGTATAAGATCGCCTGAACCTCTTTGTCCATGTGTTAATTGTCGTGCAACAACATCTTTGGATAATTCACCTTCATAGCAAACTTGTATAGCACATAATATATCTGGTAATTGATTCGAATCAACAATGGGTCCAAGTAAACAATAAATATCATGACCGGGCGCATCCGACAACATTTGAAGATCATTTGGTGAATTTTTATAATGTGATGAAACAAATAAGTACATTAAACGACGTAGAAATTTCTCAGATGATTCGTTGTATGAAAATAATGTATCACGTGATATACAATAAAGTGAACATGATTCAAGTGATGGACATCCCATACTTGTTGACTTACTAAAAACGAAGCAGATCAAAATCGATGTACTTCTCAACAGAAACTATGCTACTCGATATTACTTGAATTTTGATGGATCTTGACAACAATCAAGACATAGCAGATTGTTAAGCCATGCTTCGACAGGATCGTCAATACCATATCGAATCGGCTCATTTAGATCTAATTCACTTAATGTACGATTATTAGTTATTGTCTTTGTTGCCGTGGTTAGCACAGCACTTTGTTTTCGTAATTGTTCAAGAAGTTTTAATGACAATGATCGTCCAGTACCTTCGTAACCATTGATTGTCGATGATAAGAAAACTAAATAATTTGCACCAGTCAAGAGTTGTTTTACAAGTGGTAACGGTATGGCTGCAGCTTCATCAATAATCAATAATTCACATTGACTGAGACGTGATGATTCATGTGGTTGAATGTACTATAGAATGAAAGAAAGAATCATTTAAAGTTATAGAAGTGTTTAACAATGTTTATGGTTCCATAAAAGAAACCCTGTGACAATTATCTCTTGTGTTTAAGGCTAGAAAATTTTAATACGATTCTATGCATCACTGACGAAACTAATATAAAATTAGAGCTAGAAAAAAATCAAGAATATTCTTGCTATTGAGTGTGTATGTTATCGTACTTTGCAACAACTTCTCTATGACTTCTAATAGTAGTTGTGACCCTGAGGAAAATCATAGCTTGATCCAAAGTTCTTGAACTCTTGATACATATCAACTAATCTCATAGAATCGACGAAATACATGAAATTCTTTGGAATATATTTTTACGGCTAATTTATATTGAAATATTAGATTACAGCACAATAAAATGCTCATACGTTGCAAGTCTCCAAGTACTGAATTTTATTTTCATTCTATTGTCATCAGAACAATTTCTATCGATCACATACTTGAATAACTTGTCGATGTTGTTTAGGTCGATGAATTGTCAATTGCACAATATTTTTTTCTTTATGATCATTCGATGAATATTGAATATCATAGTCAATATGATCTTGATATTCAAGTGTATTAAAACCTTTTAAAATAAATTCGAATAGAATTTTTAAATTTTCGGCTGCTGGTGAAGTAACATAAATATTCGAATATCTAAAACAAAGATAAATGAAAGAAAATAACAAACTCGATACATATTCATTTGAACGAGATCTTTTCATACCCAAATGCAATTGCACCGGCAACAGCTAATCCAAGTGCAGCTGATTTTCCACGGCCACGTGATGCAGTTATAGAACATGTATGTCGAAATGCTTTGTCCGTTATTGAATCAAGTAATTTGAGTAAAACTTTCGCTTGATCTAATGTTTTACAACATTCAATTAAATTACCTATAGGTTGTGTTTCTTTTAATGAAAAGCATAATTTTTTTAATTCAACTTGTTCAGGTGTTAAACTATTTTCTTCGGTTTTCGATACTAATGCTTGAATATTTAAACTTGCATCTGATGAACATGGTAATACGTTAAGTTGATCATCAACAATTAAACATTGTTTACATGACGATAAACTTAATATAAAACGTTCATTGAAACGAGGTTCTGTATTTCGAAGTGTTTCCGTACGATACCGCGCATGAACATCCATAGTTAATGTATATAATTGTTTAAGTGAACGCACAGTTTGAAGAAGCAAAACAACTAGACCACCACCTTCAACTGTTTCAATAGTTCTTGCTAATAGATTTGGTGTTAAAGCTTCAAAATCTTGTAAAACACACATGCCGAATGTACGACCGAGAATTTTCGGTGTCTCAGAATAGAATGTATAATGAATTTGTGTTGAAGAAAGAAATACTTCGAATGGATTGTCATCATCACCATTAAAACCGGTTGAACCCGTAGCTGCTTGACGTTTACGCATTTGTTTCATGCGTTTTTTACGATGACTAAAACATAGAGAAGAAAATTTTCATGTAAAGAAAAACATAATTAATCACATACGTTGAAAAATCAAGTTCTTTCTTATAACACCATAATACAGTCGGACGCGCTTTAATTTGAGCTTTTGAAAGCATATGATGAAGAATAACAACCTAAAGAATATCGAATAGATTCTAAGAGAAAATAAATTTTATCATTGAATATTACTTGATCACGACCTTTATCGCCAACAACGACGATTAATGAGCGATGAAACGATTTCAAGCCATTTTCAATTAATACACGTATGCGATTATCAATTTTCTTTTTCACCATCTGAAATGAAGAAGAAAAAAGCATGTTTATGATCCCTCAACACATTGAATTCGAATCTTTCATTCTGGGCTTAACATGAATCCCATCTTTGCAGAGATGAAACAATATCTGTTAATTCCAAAAATTTGAGATTTTCTCGTTGAGAACTATATACAGTTATATCTATGGCTTGTAGTTAATTCATACAGTTCTAATTTTATTCTTTCATGATAGAGCAATGTAATAGCATTCGAAAGCAAGTAATTGTAGCATAACTAGTATTGCAACAAGTATATATCGATCAAAACTTTCATGAAGACATTATTTGCAAATATGTCGACCATCTCTTTTCCTTTCATATCGAAACACCGATTGAGATACATGTAGATAAGTGAATAGAAACGATGTTTGACTTCTTTTCTTTGCTTCAGAAGTAGCTTGGCTGTAGTATGCAAAGGAAAGAAAAGCTATGGTGTCCATCTTTAACACTTCTGATATAAATTTCAGCTCGTTTCGTACATGACTATGGAAATCCTTGTGATCTTAAAGCATGATAGAAGACAGCAATAATAATGTTAGATATTACTCGAACTGCTCTGTAAATCAAAATCGTTCGTAGAAATTTCTGAAGAGGAGTAAAAATAACCTCATGATCTTATCATGAAATCCTTGATATCGTCAGGTTTGTCATAGAACCCCAAGGATAAGGAGAATCCTTACAAAAAAAAAAAGAAGTTCCAAATATTCATTTAAAAGAGTCATAACAGTTTATTAAACTTGAAAAAAACGATCAAATTTCATGAAAAAAAGAGTTGAAACTATTAGCTTTTTTGTATTTTTCGAAAGAAATAGGAAAAATAACACTCTTTTCAAATAAGAAGAAGATCATTGGAGGGAATAGGTGCAGAATTGTATTGAAAAATGCCATGTTCTTCGGTAAGAAAAATCGAAATTTAGTAAATCAGCTGTCTATCATTGGCTGGAATACTTTTCAAATCGTGGTGTTCAACAAAACCCTTGTGTGGTTGATGTTAATTGCTCAACTCATTCTTTATTAGTTTCCACATTTTTCTGGATAGTAGAATAAATACTTTCAATTGAGTGTAAATATTTCGAACATCGCTTAATAACAGATGTCACTAGTAATATAATTTAGCTAAGTTGAAACTTTTGTAAAAAAAAATTGATGTAATTTATAAAAAAATTATGAAATAAAAACTTGACTTTTGTTTTTAATCTATTGACCAATCGTACAAGTTATTTCTTTGGGAGACGATTTCAACCAGTTAAAATAAGTTATTTCCATTCTTTCATTCATTCATTTGTTTTTCCTATTCTATTAAATTTTACCTAGATTTTTGTTTCAGATTATCTATCATTAGTGTTTTTTCAGTGCGTGTGTGTGTGTTCGGGTGTTTTTCTTATTTATTTTTTATTCAAAATCATCCATTCTACATATAGTGGACAGTGATATATTATCACGAAAAACCGACTACAATCCGGTGGTGCTTCCATATCACAGAAAAATCAAAAATGAATACGAATAATGATAATTTAAATATGATTATGACAGGCGTATCAATCGCAGATGACGGAGAAGCTGATGTATTGAATGATGAAACATTTGGTGATTGCGATTTAGAAGCCATCAAAATAAAATCAGATTTTGGAGAAAATGGTGAATTTCTCGGTGATAATCCATCAGGTGGTTTGCCAGCATTTTTTGATACAGATGTACCGGATACTGGTGGTATGTCTCTTGTCGAAGATGATGATAATGATGATGATCAATCACAACAACCATCAATTGATGCGCTACTCGGCGAAGATCCGATGCATTTTTCAACAACATCAATGCATCGTCGACCCGGACCATTCATTCAACCAACATCAACGAATCCATTATTTACAATGGCTATATCACAAGCACAAGAGAACAATCGTATGAACCTACTCTCTCAACAACAACCACAACAACAATCACAGCAGCAACATCAACAACAGCAGCAGCAAATTCCACGTATGTTGCCGATGACACTTCCGCCACAACAAATAAATTATCAATTATTAAAACAATTTGAACAAATGCTCATCAACAAACAAGTACCACCACAAGAAAGACTTGTTTACATTAAAGCTATGATGGAAAAAATGCAACGAGATGAGGTCAATGCGCAACAGCAGCATTTACAATTGCAACAACAGCAACAAGCAGCACGAGTAAAACGTTTTCATTTAAAAAATAATTTGCTGTTATAGGTCATAAGTAAATCTGTCAAAGTGTACAATCAATTTTTTCTAGGAACTACAGAGATTTGATAGATTCTTACCAGCAATAAAAGAAAATTGTACAGATTCGTTTTTCTCGACTATATTTCAATGTTTTATTATAAAAAATTTATATTAAACTTGACGGCATGTATCTATCTTTCAATGCTAATGAGATGATTTATTCAGTTTAAAAATTTTACTGAAAAACTAATTTGAAATGTGAAAAGAAATCGAAGCTAATCAAGGCTATTTCATAGTTCTGAGTAAGTTGCTAGATAGATGCAAAATGTATGCGGGAGCGATTTCACACACTTAAAACGTTGTTTCGCTAGTAAATCAACAGAAACATAACTAATCAGAAGATTTCATTTTATTTTTTTACAGCTTCATCACCGGTATAAATAAGGTTTCATTGTTATATTCCAAGAGATTTGTCGATAATACTTTGCCTTATGTTATTTCATGGTACATCAATTTTTTTAAAACCAATACTAGTTTTGTGTGGGGCCAGAAATTTTATCTTAGATTACGACCTGATTAGATTATCTTCAAGATAAGTTGGAAGAGCCATACGATTTATTCGTTTTATTATAAGTTTTCAACGCCGTTTCATTCTAAGAAAATTACAGAGTTTTGACTCCTGAGCAGCAGCATATTGTCTCGTTTCTGTTTTTCTCTCTTATCAAACACATTGAAAATGGCTTGGCAAAATTTTCGTTTCTACTTGAATGATAGCAAAACTTTCGCAATGGAACGTTTGGTATATCAATTTTCTAAAGAATTTAAGAAAATGTATTCGTTTCAACTAAAACCTGAAAGTCATTCTTTTTTACATTGTAAAAAAAGCAATTAGAAATCGATGTCTTAAAGCAAGCTATTTTTCTGACCTCGAAGTATTCTCGAAAACGGATTCTGATCGTTTTGCTTGTGCCCAACTGTCACGATTCTGATACGTATTCTGTCAAGGTGAATTTAATTCTAATATGATCGGGAGTAGAAGGGATGCATCTTTTTAATGATATATTTAACTCATCGTCGAACAAAATCAAAGCGTCAAAATAATTAACATCTAGAATGCAAATTGTGCAGCATCACATGATTTCAGAAATAGAGCTTTGCATCTCATTCAATAAATTTCAAAACTTGATGATAAATTCACATAAAGATTGACATTATGAAAATACTTAACTCAATTTTTGTTTATTTAGCTTATGAACCTGAATGCCAATGGTCATGATCGTTTTCATGAAGGAAATCCAAGTCGTGTTTTAAATAATCCTATGCTCTATGCTCAGCGCCAACAACAGCAGCAGCAGTTGCAACAACGACAACAACAACAGCGCGAAGCATCCATGCGTTCGATGGCCATAGGTGAAATGTTGGAACGAGCACGTTTGGCTGCTGCAAATGCAAGCAATTCTAATAATTCACGTTCACAATCACCAACTATTGGTAATACAGGAATGTCATCACAATTCATGGATGCCATTCAACGTTCCGATCAAATACCTATTGTTGATAATCATCAACAACATCGTCCAGCTGAATCTCCATCGTCACCCCTCGATACTATAGTTAGTCCATCGTCATCGTCGCGTCATTCAAGACAAAATCGTCCAGCGAAACATTATCCTCGACCGCCACTTCTCAATACGTGGCAAGGTCGTGGTCCTGGTCATGATGAATTTGCTGGCTTAATGACCGATCGTGAAAAACAGTGGGTTGTGAAAATTCAACTTCATCAAGTATCACAAACACAAGAAGAAGTATGAAAATAAATACTTATTGGTATCAATGAACTTCAACGATTGGTTACTTATTTTGCGTTGTTCTAGGATTATTATTTTCATAAATGGTCACTACAGAAACGTCATATGCAGCAAGTACACGGAAATCACTCGAATCGTCAAGAACATCGAGGACAATATATTAGCTATCCAGTATTACAACTATTAAAATCGATTCAACAAGAAAAAGAGTAAATAAACGTATAATAATGTTTTTAGAAAGATTCATCTGTTTTGCTCCTTTCTTTTTTTATTCAGACTTGCACAACGTTTATCTCAATCATCAATTCAAGCGACATTCAGTAATGTTAATCCAGCTCATTTATTACCATATGCATCACCTATACAGACACAACTTGGTAAACAATCCATGGCAACTCCTCGACATCCAAAATGTATTCTTGATCTTGATGGTATGTTTCTTATGATTATATATTAGAGGATTAATGAAGCTAGAGATATCGATTAGTGTCAAGATAATCCGACGTGTTTAATTCTGTGTGCAAGGTCTATGCACTCGATAATTCTCGGTGGAATTTCATTGCTATCAATTAATTTTTCAGTTTATTTTTCAAAACACGAGTCTTTTACAGGATGCAATATTTCTTATTTTTATTCTATAAAAAGAAGTTCTTCTCTAAATAGCTGTTCTTGTCTTAATAGAGTCTCAATGTAATGAGTTTGCCATTCTCTATATCTTCATTAAACATCGAGGGATGAAAAGAAGAAAAAACAACGTGCTACTATTTTAGTATGATCTTTTCAATAGAGAAATAAAAATATCAACAAAAGGAAAACTTTTGAATTAATAAAGAAACTATTGTTAAAATCTTATTTGATTAATGAAAATTTCAAGACGGCTATGCAGAATGTGAATCTACGTATTGTGACAATTGTTTTCTCTAGAAAATCGTTAATACATAAATACCACAGAAGTTGTAAAACGGACATGTGACATCAATTAACAACTGTCAAGTTTTAAGTACAGTTGTCTTGTATTTTTGTTCTGAGATGGACGTTAATAAGCGTATAGATGTATTCTTGTTGTAGAACTTCACAGACTCTAGCTTACTAGTATATTAAAGAATTCCCAGAACGAAACATAATTTAGACAAAGGCAACATCACTATTTTCTCACAGTGACGAAATGAGAATTTTTCATTTGAACCATGTTGCATTTTCTTAATGGCACAATTATATAATCGAATTTCATTACAAAAATTACTAAGTATTGAAAGAAGTTAGAGTTTTTTGTAATAACCAAAAAGCTTCCGATTATGTCGATATAGTTCGACATGAAAACACACACACTACAGATGATTTGTATTCATAGGTTGAGAAATAGTTTGTATTCAATAATCGAAATAGAACTACAATATCTATGGTACTTAATTTTATTTCTACGATAAATATCGATACATGTATTCGTAGAAAATTAGAAGAATGCAAAGTGATATTCAAGACAAACATAGAAGATTATGATAATTATTGGTTCACGATTTTGAAAGTTGAAGATTTTACTTGCTTGTAATGATGTTTTCAGTTCTGTGAAATACAATTCTGGTTGATTTTCTACAGATTTACATGCTGCGTTTTTCAGAAAAGGAAGAATTCATTTTGAATTTTGTGAAAATAAAATAAAATACTGAGATTATGTGAATAATGTTGAAATAAGATTAGTTTGTCGAATAGAATTACAAGGCGTAGATTTGTACAATTTTTCTTGGTCAATAAAGTGTTGCGTTTTTCGACCAATGATAACCTTATATTTTCAGATTATATGAAAGTTTTTCTAATCGATAGAATGATTTTAACAATATATATGAAGAATCAGATAAATGTTTGATTCACTCAAACACGAATTTATTTGTTGAATATTGTATGAATTTGAGAACTTTATATCGATGAAATTGTTAGAGTAACGTATATGTGGAGCCATAGACAAGGCTAGTATTAAAAACTAATTTGTTTCATGACAACTAAAGCTAGTCGTACCATCAATCGTACATTTTCAAAATAAACTTGATTGTTCGTCTTGAGATTCTTGTCGGTATTTTATATGAAAAAACAAGTACAAAACTATGGCATAATTTACGAGTCAGCTTAATACGACTTGAAATTTGATAATGAAACACGTCTTAATGAAAATAATTTCGTAGAAAAGTTCTAAACCTTTTAATTATTTGTACATCTAGGATGTAAGTCACTCCTATACAATAGCAAAGTTCAATATTCTCTTTACACAAAATAGATGCAATATAAAAGTTGAAGGATTAAAAATTCATTTTCTTCTAAAAGAATTTCAAAACTCATCGACCATCGAATCGAATCTTTCTTTTTAAATATGATCTGCTGAGCACAGCATTCATTGTGCATTTACTTTTCTAGGTCAATTTACATTAGGTGCACGAACTAATGCTATAACACATGATAAATACACGTTAGGTTTACTGTTAAATATTGAAAATATTCATCGTGATATATTACGTCTGGATGATGATGATGATACACCAATAACATCAAATAAAACTCCATCGGAAACAACAGCATCCGATAGTCAAACACCAGTCATCGCACCATCGTCGAAAATTTCGGATGCAATTATTGATCGTTATCTTAATCATCCCGATTATTTATTTGCCGATATGTTTGCACAGTTTACTAAAGGTCAAATATTACTTGAACGCTTGTATCCGTATTTAACGACAACAACATCCATAACAAATCATCTTGAACTAATGCTGATACGTTTATATGGTTCATTAAATTATATGATACGTCGTTGGCCAACATTTCATATTGAACCAATTGTTATGAATATGATTAGTCTTATGCAACAACAGGTTAATATTAAAAAAACAACATTTGAACAACTACTAGCTCAAGTCTATATTTATTATGATCAAAAAATAAAATCAAAACTTCTTGAATTAAATTCAACTGTATCGTTAAGTCCATTTTCTGATCCAGTTTTATTTACTAATTCTCATACAGTGACTATTTTAATTGAACTTTTACTTACATTAGAACGTCGATGTTATTTATTACCAGGCATGAATTCATCAACATTACCTGTTCAATTAATGCAACAATTACAACCACAATTACAATATCAATTATCTGAACATGTTCGTTTACTTGTTAATGATTTATGTCAAGCACTTGTTGCTTGTACAACACCAACGTATACACCGAAAAAAATGCTTAAACCATTTGCACAAGTTCAACAACAACAATTTGCTTTACTCTGCAAATTTCTTCGCATACAAATACCGCAGCATGTTTATGCTGCACTTGAATCAAAACTTATTTTTTGTTGTATTAAGGATATCTAAACATGTTTGTATATAGGTTCGTTACTTATTCGTGATTCTAGAACAAAATTAACACATATGAGAGAATGTAATCAGTGAAAAACAAAAGAAAACCGAAAACGAGAGAGACACAGAGAGAGAGAGAGAGAGTGGGGGAAAAGAAAAGTTTTTTTTATATTATCTTTAACTTGTTTCTATTTTTTTGTGGTGTATAAAACATGCACGATCAGGAAAGTAGAGATGAATAACTTTGAAAGTACAATAAAGAAGAACAGCTCATACTGCTTCGTTGTCTTTTCTATTTTTAACGCCATGGAATTCGTTTGGTTGTTGAAGAATATTTAATGTTTGCATGTGATGTAAGATTGATCGGTGGTAGATGAAACTTAGTTTGACTATCTACTCGATGAATTTGATTTCGTTGAAGTTTTTTGGTACGATGAGATATTTGAGCTAAAAATGCAAAAAAAAATGTTCGATAGGATAATGATGACAAACTTTGATTTATTAATAAGTATTGAAACTTCTCAAACTATCGAAGATGAATATTTCAGTATCAGGATTGTATTCCTTAGAATAGAAAAACATGCATGAAGTAACATGCAATTGTTGAATATCAGATTCTTAAAACTATGATTGTCTCTATTATTCGAATGAGTTGGTGTTACATCAAAAAAAGGTATGAAAACTGTCGATTTCCAAAAATGTTGTACTCGAACAGCTTCAGGTTTTTGAAAACGATGAAGTATATATATGCTAATGATCAAATGCAATCAACCAGAGGCAGATTGTTCATATGTTTTGGTAGATTATTTCAGTTTCGTCTGAAATTTTCAATGTAAAATATAGAAAGTAAGATTCAAATGAATACTAGAAACATCCGTTTGTTTGAAACATGTGTAGAATGTACTAATTATTTAACATTTTTCTAAACGAATGCAAACACAACTTTCTCGTTTGTGAGAGGACAATGATGAAATAGGAATTAAAGCATGATGTTCAAGTTGACATTTGAAAAATAAGTTCATTTCAACAATTCTACTGAAGAGATGAAATTATCAGGTCTGACAGTTTGAGAACGGACAACTTTACACAATTGAATTTGTCAAGCAATTCTTTTCTTCAACAAGATCGATATATATGTATTCGTTGAAATAAATTGATTTCAGCTAGAATAAAAACTTCAATGGATGTCCATCGGAATTCTTTATGGTATTTCAACGAATTTGTTAGTCAACATTCGAGAGAATGTAGCCGAACATTCACAAAAGGTTGGAATCAATTAGTTTATTATACGTTTTTAGATATTACACTCACTTTCATTTTGTTGTTGTCGTTCAGATCTATTTGCTTTCTGATACGTAAGTGGACGAGTAGATGTTCGTTGATTATGAAGAATAAGTTTTTGTTTAAGAGACGATGACATATATTTTAGTTCTTTGTCAATATCTTGTCGATGTTTTGGTGTCGATTGTGGTGTTGGACTATAACGTTCGAATTCATCATCGTCATAATTTTTATTGAGACCAATTGGCGGCATGTTATCATAAGGAGCAGGACCTGATGCTGATTCACAGAATGTTGGAATGTGAATAGGTGAAATGACATCACGAATAGACGATTGTTTTGATGAACGTATCCAAGTATTGGCTTTTCGCATTGATCGACTAGCAGAAGGAATTTTCTCATGAGAAATAGTTTGATCAACTCGACTCGGTTGATGTTGACGAGGTTTCGATACAGTTAATACTTGTGATGTTCGTAATTTAGGGGAACGAGTTGACATTGACTGTTGAGATACAAGATTATTATACATAGAACGATCAGACACTAAAATAAATCTTCGTTATTCGAGTGACAAACATTTTTCAATTACTTTTGATTGGCATGTCATCGTTTTTAAATTTAGTTGTTGGCGGTGATGATGCTCGTGAATGAAAATATAGATTTTCTATTGAATTTTTAGGTGATAATGCCAAATTTATGATTTTCTTGGAAACATCTCGGTGTTGAGAATGAACTGTATGAATTTGATATCGTTTCGATTGAAGATCGTTTTTTAAATTCGATCGTTGTTGAATCCATGTTGGTTTATATTTTGTTCTGCGTTCTAATAATTGTTTAGCATGTTCAAGTATTTGTCGACGATTATTAGAAGGTAGAGTTCTTGGAATTTTTTCTTGATATTGTTTACTAGTAGTATTATTATTTGTATTATTAGATATTTGCTGATTCTTTTTCTCTCTATTGTTCACTGTTTGTACATCACTATTCGACTGATTTTGTTGCTGTTGCTGTGTAATAGAAAATATCTTATCACCAATTCGAATCGATCGTTGTTTAACTGATTCAAACGGCAGACGACGTTGATTACGTTTAATACATTGACTCTCACTAACATGTCGTTCGTACACATTTACATTATAACTGCGTTTACACAATTCGCATGTAATCAATTCACTATGTTCAAGATTTGCAGTTGACATAGAAATCGTTTAATTAGATAGTTTGAATCTTGCTATAAATATGCAATAATAAGTACTGCATTAGTAAATCTAATATGTACGATCATTTGAAAGCATTTTCTTCTCTTTTTGATTTTATATGGATTTATTTACATGCATAGTTATTTTTATGAAAATTTATTTGCTCATTTATGATTTCATAAAGTGAAAAAGTTTGCACTATATGACTATAGAAAAAAGTTGTTGTCTGCTTGCTAGCGACCTCATATTTGTCAAAATCGACGATCCGATTGATATGTTTCACGAAGAGACCAATGCTGAATCTTTTATGTTTCTTAAAAATAATGGATAGATATGATGATGTTGCAAAAAGAATTTCAAATTCATTGACGTGTACTCTCTCATCAAGGCTGTCTGTTATCGTATGAATACGTGCTAGCATATTCCTTGATTCATTACTTATCAAGGACTTCTTTTCTTTTTTATATGAGTATTTTATCGCTCGAGTTAGCTCTGTGTGAATCATTTTATTGTTAGATAATATTCACCTGATGATTGCATAACAAAAGCTACTTGTTTTTTTATTATATCGCTTTTTTAGTTCGAAAAACAAAATCTTATCTTCTCATATAGATTGTCGTTTACTTCAAGTTAACACATCGTTGTTTTGAAATAACAGACGTCTTCTATCATGGATGCTGTTCAATCGGCTTACGCAGTAAACTATCTTTTAGTTTCTTTTTCTTAATTGTAATACATCATTTTTAACTTTTGCATTTAGAAATTCTTAAAAGATTTCGAGCCACAAATCAGCTTGATGCATGAACAAGCTCAAGTATTAAATCACAAATTATTAGATTCATTTACGCCATTACAGCTCATTGCGATAGCATCACTATCTACTATATGTATTATGACTATCTATCGATTTTTATTTGTTCATGATGAAGGTAAATTCGTATGAAATACACTTTTCCTAATAGACTTTAATCGGGGGTAGAAAAAATAATGATACTAACTGAACCATTGAGTACGGTTACCGTGTTATGTGTGATGTAGAAGATAAACTTCGAAGAAAACACTAGCATGTCATGACTACTTAAACGTGACTTGGTCATGGCACTTTCTATTGATTCAAATATTCCCTAGTAACTATAGTGTCCTTGATAGTTTAAAACATTTTGCATGAGTTATCGTTCGTAATAGCAGCTTGATGCTTTGTTGTAATAGTCATTGCAGCTTCTGATGGTTGATGTTCGACTGATCGTTTCGTATAGATTCATTTCTCTTCTCTATTTAGTCTAAAGTCAGAATAATCACGATGCCATGGATGAATAACATTGGAATACTAGAAATATTTTCTAGAAAAGTTCACATATAAAGATTCTAATTCCTACGTCTACGTTTCAACTTCAAATTGATCATTGTAGAATTGAATTCCTTTCGATACGTTACAGTAATGCTATTATTAGATAGTCTGAATAAATTCATAATATGTCTATATGACGAAACTATATTTACCGAGCTGACATTTGAAAACTTTCCGAAATTCAATAGTATAGAAGCTTATGAGAATTTCTTCATGACTAGGAGCAATAAATTATCCCAGTCGGAACTAAAGTTTATAGTGAAATCCTCTATGAGTTTTAAAGTATGGTCTCGTAAACGCTGATCAGTCACATATGAACTAAACACCTTCTAAGCGTCCATCCATTCAACAAGTAAACAAGACTGAAAGTAACAATACCGTAGAATGCCATTTCCAATTGCAAAAAGAATATGTCTATCGTATTCATCGTCAGTCTGAGTATTGGAATTCCTATCTATAAATTTCTATGCGATACTCTGTCAAGAGCTGAAACTAACGAATAAAACAAAATCATCCGAATGTGATTGGGCCAGTCGACATAAAACAGATGTTATCTAACTTCCGAACATGTGCATTGAGCGTCTAGTGTCATCTTTGCGATGCTAAAAGCTGCAGAAGCATATTGTAGTAATTATTCATTGAAAATTAATCGTCTGGCTCTTTATTTTCGTACACATACTACTTTGCCATCGTTTTATGAAATTCTTCGAACTACAATAAGGAAGTTAAATAATTATTTATAACGTAACTAAGAGGTGTGCCCCTAGACTTTTACATACATATGTCGTCGTTAAGACTATGGGACATGTCTGATGATGCGATAATTTCTATTCTATGTCTCAGCACTAACTTTTGAATCTTAGCTCTCACCATCCATATGCTAGAGATTTCTAAAGGCTTATCTAGCTTTATGATTGAACTCTTCAATGATTTCCTATCACATTGAGTAATTATACGAAAGTTGTAATCAAAACTTAAAAACAATTTAGCCTCACTTTTCATCAATTGGAAAAGTGCCCTTATCTCTAAAAACAAATATGCAACAAAATATTAACAGCTGACGTTTCGACTTGATACTAACAGTATACTTGCTGTTATGTGAAAAACTACGAATAAAATTACGATTCTTAAGGCAACCATAATTTCAACTGAGTAGAAAATACTATATCAATAACAGTTATCTTGTGTGTCGACTATTAGTTTCATTGAATCTATAGAATGTCAGTTATACACATACACTGTTTTTCATTAGAAAAGTGATGCGAAATAAATTTTCTTTAGATATTTCTACTCGTGTTAAACAAACAATATTTCGTTTGGCTCGTTATATACCACTTGTACAGCGAGAAATTACGAAAGCACGTAATGATACATTAAAATCAGTCTATGCTGATATGGCAAAAAGTACTCAAGGACATAAGTTCACTGTAGCTTTACCGAGAAAAGGACTTTCAAAAGTAATGATTGCCCAACTTAACTATCATCTTAATTTCTAATATCTTCTAGGATGACCTTATAAAAAAACTTCAAGCTTATCGAAATTTCGAAAGTATTAACTATAAATCCGGTAAAGTTTCTGGTTGCGTTTATAAAGTTACAAAACCAGATGCACTGGAAATATACAATGAAGTAAATTGATTGGGTTTTTTTTCTCAAGCCTATTTCTTACTGATGTATATGTTTTGTTCTAGATTTTTCTTTTATTCGGTGACACAAATCCGCTTCATGCGGATGTTTTTCCTGATATTCGAACAATGGAAGCTGAAGTTGTACGATGTGTAGCAACTATGTTTCATGGTGATCATAATGTCTGTGGAACGGTAAAGAAAAATATTAAATTTTAATGAAACATTCAAGACTAGTATTGTTCATAATGTAGATGACATCTGGTGGCACAGAATCACTATTAATGGCTTGTAAAACTTATCGTGATTTGGCTTTATCAAATGGCATCACAAAACCTGAAATGTAAGTACATGCATAAAAAATTTTATTAACTACACAGTGGGAGGTGTGTGTGTATGTATGCTTTTTATAAGTGGTCTTTTAAGATTGAACATATGCATATAGTCATTTGCATATCTTTTCATTTCACTTGTTGACGCATTACAAAGAAAAGGAGCACATAGACGATCGGCGGCGAGTTCTGACAATAGGCACATCAGTAATCATGATTATTATTATATTTATGTGTGTGTGTGTGTTCGCTCTCGTCTACCGCACATTGCACAATCATGAGCGCATTGATGCTTTTCGTCTGTCCCTGTATGAAAATAAAAAAAGGGAAACCACAGATTAACGTTCTTTTTTTTCCTTTTTTTAAAACATGCTCTTAGAATAAAAAATAATGATAAACAAAAGAAACAAAAGTGGAAATGATATTTGCCGATAGGATGAACTGATTCCGAAAAGAAATTCGTCCGCTTTTAAATAAAAATCATTATTACATTGTTCACTGTTACATCGTTTTATAGTAATGATATCAATATGAGATGATGATAAAAATGAACCAAATTTTGCTTCAAGTAGAATATTTCCTTCAATTGACATATCTTCATAAGGTGAGCAATCTCGTATAGCTCGTGTTAATGTCATGGGAAGAAATTCACGTTTAGATATAGACGACGATGACGCGAGTAACGAACGATTATTTATGATAGCGAAATAACAAAATGTTCTACATGTTCGTACGGGTATTTGTCTCGTAAACTCTCCACAACCAGGTCCATCAATAAAATTGTCACACGTTAAACATTGAAAATCATAAGCATTGATTATTGATGAACTATCAATTAACATTAAAAGAAGACTAAAAAGTAAATTTAAATAACATAAATCCATTCCATTGAATATCTAAAACAGATAATTAACCTTGAAAAAAAATATAGAACCGTGTACTTCCTTTACGATATATAAATATGCACATCTGCATATCAATACATATATATATATATATATATATATTAGTGAATTTATTCACAAAGCATCACATATATCTCGTTTCGTCGCTCGACTGATCTGAATGCGGCAGACCTCTTGTTCGATTACATCATTACTTACGTTAGTACATGCACACTTGTTGTTTCGTCACTCATTTTCGATAGAGAAACCTATGATGAATTAATGTTCTTCTTGATATTATTCGATTCATGCTCGACTGACTCGCTGAAGAAATGTACACAAAGATATTAGTAGTAACAAATAGAAAGAAAAATCAAGCACCTAAAATATTCTTGTATTTAGATTTGTATCAAAAAGATTTATAACGGGGATCGGAGAAATGAGATAGGAATGATCGATCTAATGCTGTATGCATTGTCATCGATCAAAGTAAAGTTATCTTTGACTTAATATAGTTTCGAGAATAAGAGAGCGAGTAATAGGAAAAATTGCATCACGTACATTTAGAAAAAAAACAGACAATTATCTAGAAGCAAAAAAAGAAGAAGAAGAAACTTGCAAGAATGAAACTTCTCGTATAATCCTATTTAGTAAAATCGAAGATGAGACACTGGAAAAAGAAAAAACTGATGAGTAGGAGGAGAAGAAGAATCAACGCTAACAGGATGAATTTATCTCTGGTCAATTAGGCTATGGGGCTGTATAGTATGTGTTTGATCGAAGCGACGTGTATATGTTAGTATCATTATCGAAGCTTGAATGCTCATGTTGACCGTTCAATATAAATAAACAATGGAAAAACGAGAATCGCCTATAAGCTATGATTGATTCGATTAGAAAAGGTGTTGTTATTATTCTTTCTATCAGCTCGCATGTGATTGTAATGGAATGTATAATAAAAAAAAATGTGATGAAAGCGAAGGGCAATTCAGTTGTTCTCATCAACAAAACTATTGCATTGTTGTTACTCTAGTTCTCATTTTTTTCCCTTCCTTTTTTGTTCTCCTTCATCTTATTCTCATATTGCGGACACAAACACACAACATACATATATATATATATATATCGATTGACCTCAATCAAAGAAAAAAAAAGGAATAGTACAGTTTTTTCTTCTTCTTTTACCTTAACGGTTCAACTAAACAAGGAAGAATACGATTTTGACATTTTCTTTTACTTTAGTTCCCATCGATCTCTTCTTCATACAGGTGTATACAAATGGAGCATGTTTGATGACTACTCTTGTTATAATAATTGAGTTTGAAGTAAAGACTAGTCAGACGAAAGCAAACGAAAAGGAAATAGAATTTCTAGTATATATTGCCTCGAGATAGGTGACTTGACCAGTTAATAAAGCTTCGCTGCATTATACTTTTCGCTCTCAGATCAAAAAAGAATAGAAAAAAAAAGAACAGCTAGATATCAATGAGATTTATGCCGTATGTTATTTATCGCAATCATTACATTGTTGAAAGTGTGTACTATATACAGAGCTTGATCTTTCTCTTTTCTGACTCGATCTGATAACCAGATCACATAGGTATACTTGACTTGTAAATCATTTATGTACTAATTCGCTCACTCGAAAAAGGAGGTGACTTCTCGAAAAATGATTTCAACTTTTTTTCTTCTTATTGTCTCTTGCATGTTCTCTTCAAATCAATTTCTAACTCACGATTTCTTGTCATGATTGATGATGTCAATAAAAGTGAATACCAATATACTGTAGCATTATCATTAATAGTCATGTATCATTTGAGACATAGTCGTCGAATGTGCATCGATGTTATTGTGATTAACTTTTTTTTTCCTATACTACTTCACTCTTTTTTTTTAACAAAGAATAGAGTATGTCTGTCTATTTAAGAAAGAGAAAAAGAAATAGGAAGCAGTATGACATGCCCGGTTGATTGAAGAGACGGAAAAGAGAATGGTCA
This sequence comes from Rotaria macrura, assembly GCA_900239685.1. Taxonomy (NCBI): domain Eukaryota; kingdom Metazoa; phylum Rotifera; class Eurotatoria; order Philodinida; family Philodinidae; genus Rotaria; species Rotaria macrura. Next base: position 255,532 of record OENT01000047.1, read on the forward strand.
CTTCACTTTCTCTAGTCATCAACCGAAGAAAATGACATCTAATTTTGAATTATGATAGAACCAAACGGAAAAGAACAGACATAAGGAAAAAAAGGAAAAGAAGGAAACTCTGCAATACTATTGTTGTGCTGTCAAAATATATCAATAGATTAATCGACATAAATCAGTGGATGACAATGCAAGCACGTATTGGTTTTCCGATTCGCTTGTATGCATGCATGTATGTATGTGTAATTAATTAATAATGACAAGAACAGAAGAAAGTGAACAATTACATCAAATGAACATACAATATATCGACAAATATGTTGTATTCATGAGAGTTTTCCGAGTGTCTTTCTCGATTCGTACTTGAATAGAAGCGAGGGAACCTCAAGTGATACTCTATTACAGATTCTTCTTCTTCATAGTTGACATTAAAATAAATAAAAAAATTACATACAACTAGAGAATGAAAGAGAGAGATGATACCTGTTAAGAATATGTTTGTAAAAAAAAGACACAGAAACACTTTCCTTTCTTTTTTGCGTGTGTTTTAATCTAATTACAGCTAGTCCCACTGTTCTTTCTTCTTTTGACGTTGCCGACTACAAAATGTTTGTGTGACAAACATATGCAAGTATTTTGCTTACACGTTTGTAAGATCGATTAAATGTAACCGAACACGCATTATAAGCATGAAATCTCTCCGGAACTTGTTCTATCTCGCTCATCGAACTAATGTGCTTGATTCAAGCCGATTTGAAAGAGAGAAAAAAAATGAAGGAATGATGCCTGCTTTTCTTCCGCTCTCTGTCTCTATCTATCTCTCCTATACTATTATAATATTAATCGTGTTCGAATAACGATGCGTATGTGAGCGAGATCTTTTGCCTTGACAAGATGCAGTCACGCGGTCAGTAACAGCTAACGAGACTGCAATTAAACATACATGCTCTCATTTCCGCCGGCAGAGTTCGTACTCGTGTATATGTATCTGGTCTTTACATGAAGTAGGAAAAAAAGACTGAAAAGAAAAACTTCAAATCGAACCTTGCTTCCGTCACTGAAGAAAAGAACGTATCAGGTTTTTTCCTCTATTAAGAAAGATATAAAGAAAAATGAATGTGCCATAATCACTCTTCGATTGTATACGTGTGAATATGCAATACAAGTGAACTAAGACATTAAATAATCTTTCTGACACTGCATTCTATGTTCGTCCAATCGATGTATGTTACGATTATTGTATTTAACGAGCTCATTTTTTCATCATCTTTAAATCCTATTTATCATATTTTGTATATTGATGTCCTACGATCATGCTTGATATACGTCGTTAGTTTTTCATGCAACATTATCAATCGATGTTAGAACTTACTATTCAGCGTGTTCATCGTACTCCGTTGATGTAGAAATATTATATACGATTCACTTTATCACATCTGATTGAGATCAACATTTGCTCTTTTATTCTCGTTAGACAAATTCAACTTTCCGTACACATCTGACCAGCACCTGTGTGTCTTACTACTATTGACACATGAATATCTGTCAGTAGTACGATGGACATGATTTGCTGTCTTATCTCTAGACCTGCTAACGGTGCACATAATACATACTTATATCTCTGCGGAAGTGTTCACAGTAATTCACAGTATTTATCGAAGAGGAACAGATCATGCCAAATGATAATGCATTCATACAACTAATCAAAGATACACAAATCTATCTATCTATCTATATCTGTCTATGTTGTGTATATGTATGTGAAGGAGAAGACAGAGTAAATGACGTTCGCTTGCTGTGAGTCACTATTTTTATAACAAGTAATCAAGCTAATTTTTCTCTTCTATTTGTTTCGAAAACACAGAGAAAAAATACGGCAGTTAATAGTGGAACCCATTTCTCCGACCATTACTTACTTGTCTTCTTCATTTTCTTTCTGTCCTCTTTTTCCTTGTTATAACTACAAACGAAAGAGGACTCCCTAGTGAGAACGGCCGGACACTCAAGAATGCTATGCAGTCAGGCAACCATGAAGTGGCTTCTCCTTCTTTCTCCACTGCTCTTTAGAAAGAGAGAATATTTAACATCTATTATTTCTGTTTTTTTTATTGAATCTTTCTTCTCTTATGTGTATATATAAATGTATATGTATACATATACGTAGACATATATATATATATCTCGCTAGAGGGAGAACATATACATCGAAGAGAATACCTTGAAATAAGCAATGGATGAAGTTACGTATGTCCAACGCTCTTCAATCAATCATACTCACACTTAAACGTATTGGGATAAATGGCTATTGGGCTTTGTCAACATCAGATGTACATATGTGTCATGGAATGTTTGTATAGATTATTAATGTCTATCGATCGGCCGCTGCGGCTTGGGCACAGAAAAAAAACAACAATTACTTTAACTCTACTAGGCGAGAAGAAGATACCTTAGAAGTTAAGTGTGGCCAAGGATACTCATGAGCTATCGATCATCTCGTTGACTATGAACAAGAACGAAAGAAATGAATCCCAAAAAAGTACATTTTACAAGAAATTTCTATCGATACGGCATAACGACATCATCATATCGAGTCTTAGATTGCAACCAAATACTTGTTTGCTTTTATGAACCGATAAAAAAAATGATTCCCACGAAAAAAAAACAGTGCTCTATTTGCTTTCAAGGTTATTCTCTTTGACAGAAGAAGAAAGGCACTTATATTTTCTGACAGAAACGCGTTTATGATTTCAATGGGCTTTATGATAAAAATATTGTGCATACTTATAGTAAGAAGAAGAAAAAAATCAATATTGATTGCATTTATTAGGCTTTTTCTCTCTCTATGTTGTTTCTTTGCATAGTTGTTTAGATTGATCAAATGTTGAAAATCGATATGGAAATTATCGTTCATACTATATCAATTATTTCTTAACACCATAAGACTTCCATAATTCCGATATGTAAACTGAAGCAATAGAAATAATAGAGTCATTTTCTATTCATTATTCTAATTTATTGAAAGACTAAACGAAATCATGATATTTGACCTTATAAATAGACATTCATTAGTTGAATCAATTCGTAATAAAGAATGCTCTTTTCTTTTGTTTGCTTTTCTAGTGTTATGCCCGAGACAGCTCATCCAGCTTTTAACAAAGTATGAATGAATTCTATTGGTATTCGGATACTTTTTTGTTTGGCACAAGATGTTTGTTTACTTTGAAATCATTAGAGCAAATTTCGAATGAATCAAAATTTATGAGTTCATTTTCTGTGAGAATATAAAAGATTCGAATATATGTCTTATCTTATCGAATAATCTTTGAGGCGTCAAAAGAAAAACAAGGATAGTTTCCTATAAAAAAAGCTTTGCATTGTCATGCATACAAGTCGAAATATCAAATTTAAATATAATCCATATTGATGTGTGAGTTTCAAGTAGTTAATTTACTCTCGATGATGTACTATTAGTAATGTTCTATTAATGCATTCATATGTTCACTCTTTTCAAAACATATTCCTATGGAAAAATTCAATTCTTTCTTGACAGGAAGATCGCTTTATACAGTAAGAAACTCTTGAAAAAGTACTTTTAGTCTCAATTTGATAAAAGCTATTAATCAGTTGGATATTGCATTCTGTTGACAAGTACCTTCTCGTCTGAAAAATAGTCAAGTCCTAAAATGTTTCCTACAGTTCAAGAAACAATCTATTCTTTTGAAATAAATCCTCTCATCATATAACACTCCTTAGTTTTTGTACAAATACAAAAACACTTGACTCTTTTCAAAGTTTTATGCTTATACGTAACCTTAAATGAATCGGCATAATCTTTGTAAAACGTTTGGTCTGTTCTCATGACATTTGACTTATTGCGAACTATTCCTTCGAGTATTAAAAATAGAAGATGAAAAACATCTTGTGTAAAAATTAAAGTTCTGATTTCATCTCGAATGCTTAGAATTATTTTTAGGCAGCTGCTTATTTTAAAATGAAAATAAAACGTATTCCAGTGAATCCTAAAACACTTGAAGTTGATGTTAAAAAAATGCGTCAAGCCATTACAAAAAATACTTGCATGGTAAAGTATTATGATTCGCTTAAATAATCTAATTATAGTTTGAAAATATTATTATTAGCTTGTCGGTTCTGCGCCGAATTTTCCACATGGTGCAATTGATCCAATAGAAGAAATTTCTAAAGTAAAATATCTTCATACGTCTTGTTTCTTTGTTTCAATCGAACTCTATCTAGATTGCACTTAAATATGGTATTCCATTGCACGTTGATGCTTGTCTAGGCGGTTTTCTTATTGCATTTATGGATCAAGCAGGTTTTCCAGTACAACCATTTGATTTCCGTGTACGAGGTGTAACAAGTATTAGTTGTGACTCGCATAAAGTACTAATTTTTTCTTATTGATAATCATACAAGCGATTAAAACACAAACCAAAGAGAATGATCTATCTGTATTTTAGTATGGTTATACACCAAAAGGAGCCTCCGTTATTCTTTACAGAACTCCTGAAATTCGTTCACATCAATTTTATGCGTTAGCCGATTGGCCGGGCGGCATATATGCATCGCCATCGATTGCTGGCAGTCGTTCAGGATATATCATAGCATGTTGTTGGGCTACACTTATGTATTATGGACTTGAAGGTTATGTTGAAGAAACACGAAAGATAATTAAAGTAACACAAGACATCGCTGATGGGTAAAACTAAACATTTGACTTTTGTTGGATGATTTCAGTGTTTCTTTTGTAAATTTAATCTTATAGTTGGAGTAAAATTGAAGGCTTATATCTTTTACATAAATCTGATGTAAGCGTAGTCGCTGCTGGCTCTCGTAAGTTTAACATCTACTATGTACTTGATGGATTACGTGCTAAAGGGTGGCATTTAAATGGACTACAAAATCCAGCCGGGTATGCATGATAATCGATTCTATTTTAAAACTATTCATTGGTGTATTTAAATTTTAGTTTACATATTGCTGTTACTCAACTTCATGCGCAACCAGGCGTTGTCGAAAAACTTCTAGAAGATACACGGCAATGTGTTGCCGAGATTTCCAAACTCGACAATATGAATGATACACCGACGGTAAAAATTCAAAGATGGCTTTAAGTTTATATCAAAAACATAGTTTTCTTTTTCATTCTAGGCAGTGATTTATGGTACCAATCAAAAAGTACCTGACAAATCAATTGTTTGTGATATGGCAAAATTATACATCGGTGCATGTTATGACACAAATATACCATCAACGAAAACTGCTGACTAAATAAAGAAAAGAAAATTCAATACTAAAACCGTGTCTTTCGCTCCTTTTCGTCTTGAATAACCTTATCATTATTTTCGAACAAATCGGCATCTTTCTATGTTCTTTTTTTTTGTAGTCATTTCGAAGGAATAATTCCCGTGTCTATGAATATTTTTTTAATACGCCCCTATTTTCTGTTATTATCTTCAAAAAAAATGAAATTTTATTTTTCTTTTTCTTAAAAAACTTTTATTGTCTCTATATACTGATTGTTTTAGAAAATAATTAATTAATATATTGTCTTTTATCGATTACAAGAAGAGGTACTTACGATTTTTTAATATTCTTCATGATTTTATTACCGAATTTGGGAGAAAAATATTGCCTATGATACTTATAATGCATTATTCTACTAATATACTCCGTGTGTATGTCATGTGTATTGCTTAACGAAAAAGAGATTTCATTATAGAGCATTTCAATGGACAAGGAAATCAGTAAAGTAAAACTAATTCAACCTTCTCATTACGAAAGTTTGTTTGATTACGATGTTGTGCCAATCGTTCTCTCTATTTTTGAATATTTTATATTATAGCCTCATCAGCATGCAATCCATCTAATATGAGATTACCGCCTATTGGAATTCGTGGAGGCGGTGGTTCATATTTTCATTTGTAAGTTATAGATTGTTTTTTATTTCCAAAATGTTTATTTTCAATAATATAGACTTTATGGATGTTTATCTGGTTTTTGTATTTGGTGTATTATGGAAGAATGTTGTTAATAGATTTTACAATCATAAATACATTTTTGAATGTGACCGATTAATAATTTGATAAGATATGCGCTAAAAGTATTTGTATTAATATTTTAGAAACGCAAAAATATGTTCTTATCTATGAAACTTTTCATGATCGAAAGCGATGTACTGTCGATGGACAATCAAAATAGAAAAGTGTTATTTGTTGAACAACATGATAGATTTATTGTGAACACGATTAAACTAGATATAAATAACATTAACATAAATGACTTTAGAGGGACTATATAGTTTTATGATTAAATTTTAATTAACTCCAATGATTCATCGGATTAGTTCCCATCTGTTCATCGAAAGTGATGATTGTCGAAAAGATACAGAATAGAACGTTAATTAAATTTTCCTTAGCAGAAAAGAAAATCGTGACCATCGATATGTTCATTATTTGATACAAGAACTATTTGAATAATAACTTTTATATTTCAAAAACTATATAATTGTATCAAGGAATTTCGAAAATTTTCTTACACCAAAAATATCGATACTAAACATTATAATTCCAGTCAGCAAGTCGCATGGTCACTTATTTGATTTTATCTGAAGTGATCTGACATCGACTGAACAATATAGAAAATTCAATGGCATGATTTAGAAGATGAATGTTTTGCACAAGTTGTATAATCTCTTTGGACGTAAGAATTAGAAAAATCGTTGACGAATAAAAAACCTACGTCCAACATCTTCATTGAAAAATTAACTTATTCGTAAAAGTTTAAATACACTTTATTTAACATAATTAGTCCTACATCAACGATGAATTATCTTTTACAGAGTGAAAGTAGAAATAGATTTAGAATTCATCTGCAGGACGGCGTTGATACAAAAACAGACATGCCAAAAGAAAAGCATTACTGACTGAAGATTCATAGCACAGCAAGATTCCTACCATCAAAAGTAATCGAAACAAGACTAATGTTGTATAAGTTATTACTAATTATCTTACTAAAAATGCTTATCAGAAAATTTCAATGACACAAATCATGTTTCATTTTTATTCATAAAAACAAGCTGAACAAATATGTGGTTAAGTTCAAATTCTCCAATGATTTGTAATAGTTACGCTCTAATATTTTTCTTTGAATAGTCACGTATTTTTAGTAAATATTGACTGTGGCAAGAATATGGCGATAGATATAACCAGAAACAAATGAAAAATAAGCTGTCAAAAAAGAACTAAGCATACAAGTTGACATCATCAATATCATACTAAAACCGAAAGAGATTTTCTCTATTGCTAGTCTATGGCTTTCTTCGACCACATATTTAATATAGATAATACAACCCAAAAGAATCACTGTTGTACCAATCATGAGTAAAATTGATGAAATAAAATGAATGGCATGTTTATTAATTAATGCAGTGCATATAACACCGACAAAAATACCGATTACTAAGATGACGAAGCCAATAATTTCGAAATAGCGAACCACTCGAAATGACTCTATATATTTGCATTCATTCGTTGCATCTCTGTTGCATTGTCGAAAAAGGTCATAAACCACAATACGTGACGATTTGTTATAAACAACATTTATCCAAAATTTTGTGTTTAGCGCAACTATACCAAAAATAATAGGACAAAGGCCAATAATAGAGCCTATGATTGCGAGTTTGTGATTAAAGTGCATTGCTGCCATATTGAAATGTCTCCTTCTAATTTTTTGATATTATTGTGAATGAAAAGATATTGAAAAAGAGAACTAGATAAAACATTTCATAGGATGGCAAAAATAAGAGAAAAACGCAATAGCTATTGAATCATCTGTCATACAGAATGCTCATATTTTTGACAGATAAAGTATGTTTCTCATTGATAACATGCTAAATAAATAAATAAATAAATATATATATATATATATATTAAAATTATGCCGCAAGAGTAAATGCTTATTTCTTTCACTAGATCAACAGCACTTGTATCATTTGACATCTGTAGAAGCAAGGTGTTGAAATGGAAGAAGAATAGAAGATAGATGATTTGATACACTCTGTAAAGATTTCTTTTTTTATTCTTTAGTAGATTGAAGTCACGCATCGAGTTGTTTGGTCATATCAGGAAGATGATTAAAGTTTCATGGAACAATGTTAACAGTTGCTTTTTCTGTATTACGTATTCTGAAGCATATTCGATATCTTCTGTTTTCGAAATTTCATGGACTATAGACAATCAAAAAGGCAACTTGCAATTCATTCAAATAGGTTGTTGAGCTTATCGGAAATGAAAATTAGAGTAGCTGGATGAATCATTAAGCTTTCTCTGTGCTCTTTGATAAACGAGATTGACTATTGTCAACAAGTTTGCATAGCTATCTAGAGTTGATTTTCATGTTCATTATGAAAAGAGTATGGCATTGATCTGATTGAGTGTTTATTTTATCTTAATTTACACACTATGATGCGGCATTCGTTTTAAAATAGATATGACGAGTTTTGATTAAAAAACAATTCAGTGCTCCCAAAGACCAGAGTATTTATTCGATTGATACAATAGAAAAATAAAATCAATTATTCAACAAAGTACAGTTTTCATGTCAATTATGGATTATGTTGAATTCAAAACAAAATAGATGACACAAGATGCAGTGTGAAAAGTTCTAGCATCTACAGTTCAAAGCTAACTTTCATTGCATGCTGAATTTTTTTTCAGAAAAACAATGAATTTGAGTGTTGTCATTATTTGGAACGATAAAAATTGGGGACTCAAAGCATTTTATTTTGTTTCATTGTCTAATCGAAAGTGCAACTATAGGAGAGTCTCCATGAAAATGTACATTGACATATTTTCTCAAACAGCGTACTCCATACATAAAAATTGATATTACAAAGCGTAGTCATCTATTGTGTTTTATTTGTTATGAAGAATGTGCAGGGTACATAAGACATCAACTGTGTAAAAACTAACTTAATTATCGTTCTTTGTCAGCATCCGTTAATGATGAATGTTCACGATAGCATTGGATTCATCGATAATCATACAAGTGACAATGAATACTACAGCTTAAGAGGTAAAAGTAGTGATGAGCACTGCTTCATCTTGTCGGTGATCATTATATTCACTGCTAGTTAAATTTCTACTTTGTTAAATAAAATCATGCCAGGTATTCTAGAGTCCAACTAATAACACACAATAACGGTTCATTACATTTCAAAACTTCACTATCAAGTGAATTCCGATCAATTAGCATAAAAAAATCTAATTTACAACACAATATGAGTGTTACCTTCGGGTGGAATCTTTTAATAAAACTTCTTAAATTGCATGGCATACGATGATGAATCTAGGAAATATTTTCTTTTCGAAAATTTTTGATCTTCAAAAGATATAGCACGAATAATTATTGCGAATTTCGGAGATGAAAGCACTGGTTCATACTATGTGGCGTATACAAGATTTCAAACAAAGCTGGTCACTCCTTCCTTCAAACTAGACTACTTATATTGTGTTAGACTTAGTTTTTTGACAGATATACTCCTTTTGGAGTTGGTCGAAACAAGATATACTAAACATGTTCTTTCGGGAGTTATAAAATCAATTAAAAAATGGAACTAACTTCGGTATCCCAAGATTCACCGGTTCGTTCTTCAACGAAACATGTACATCTTTCAAAAATGTTGCAATATGTCCATGTGTATTCTTCTAAATCTTGATCTTTGATAATCAGCTTTCTTGGTTATGTACGTGAATAACTGAGCCTTTATTTATTGGAAAACTTTAGTTGTACATCACTGACGTGATTGGCGACGGCAAAAGAACAAAGCGAGATGTATGTTTAAAAATAAATTACAACTACACAGCTAATATACATAGTTCTGTAGAATCACTGTTGTCGCATTTCAATTTGAAACATAGAATGCTTTATTCTGATAACGTATGATTTAAGTATATTTTCGTGATCCAAGAAAATTCTTCAAGATTACTAGAATCGCTCCGAGAGTCGCGTAACCATGCTTGAAGAACTATGATGATTAAATTGTTGCACAGATCCAGCTAAATATGCGAAGTATATGGCTGTAAGAAAACTTAGAATACAAGCAACAACCATTAATATCATGCTGTAGCCTACATAAACTGTTGTTTGAGTATAGTTTTCAAAGAGATATTTCGCGTAAAGAAGAAAACCAAAGAGAATCAGAATTGGGCCAACGATTAAAAGACTTAGGGAGATCATCAAAATCCATCGATTTCTACTAACCATGATAAGAATGACTGAAAAAAGTAAACCTACGGCTATTGCTGTAACACCAGCTATTTCCAAACCGATGGTAATTCTGAATGCTGAAGTTGGAAGACAACGATTGTATGCGTTACACAAGAGAAGACTGTAGTTCATTGTTGGGGTTTGAATCCATTTTGGAGTAGTCAATGCCACAATGCCTAAAAGGATTGAGACGAGACCAACCAAAGTACCAAATAGAACTGATGGGCGACGCGATCGCATCATATTTGAGTAAAATTGTACTGTATCAAGGTTTTTTCTACAATTGTAGACACTTATACTCTCGTTTTACAAGGTTACAAATTAAAACTTGACACCATTCTATACTCTTTCATGATTGTCTTGCTAGCATATCATAGGCGAATATTATACATAATTTTTCCTTATCAAAATATAAACCTGCACTATTTTAAAGCTAGAGACACATATTTCAATCATTTTCATTTTCTCATGTAAAATTTACTACCTTTACGAAATCATTAACACTCAACGCAAAAGACTTTTCAAATAGATCTATTACTAATCTATAAAGTGAGATACTTATTTCATATAATGGATATCATCAAATTACAGTTGACATATGTAAATTTGGATTACCTAATCTTTAATACATAATGGAAATGGATAAAATATGCTTTGCTATGAACTAATCGAATTAAGTGTATTCTCTACAAATATCGATTTTGAATAAAACCTGCATAGATCTTTTTTTACAACATTTCTCAGTTTTATTTTAGATATGATCAATTTTAAGATAAAATTGACATAAGACCTCTGTTTACAATATTATTTATAGACAATAGGAACAGATTTGTAGATTGAAGCTAATACATCGTATTTATATGTCTATGTACTAATTATAAGTTGTGCCATTCTACTCGAGTGTACATATTGGTTAGTTCAGTCTTTCTATTGTTAAACTGTGACGAAGATTGATCATTACTCGACGAATATCTTTATACGAAGAAGATGAATTTATTTACACTGAATTTTCTATAAATGAACACTTTCAATATTAATAAGCTGTTAAAAATGAATACGCATCGATTTATTATATGCATCTTATACTGTATGAGTATAAATAGGATTATATGGCAACTGAATCTAAATCAATAGAAGCAAAAGCAAAACCTAATTTATTACAAGAAACCAAAATTTAAAAAAAGTGGTAAATTAATAAAATTAGAAACATGAAGTAATTGATTTTTCTATCATTGGATAAGCTACAAAACAAATACAATCAGAGACTATTTATTTTCTAACGGATGAATTTAGTGTTGGTATCGATCAATCTTTGATTTTATTTGTTTCACAATAGACTATATGCATCAACTCTCTAATTTAAATTGATTTACATAATGAAAGATCTACAGTAGTCCTTTCAACACTACGCCGGATAGGGAAGTTCTCGTGTGTATTGACATGATACAACTTTACAGAATATTTATTCATTATTAAATGTATTCATCTTTCGTGCATGAAAAAAACAACGACACCATTCATATAAAAAGATAATATCAGTTGCTCGATAGAAATATTTTAGTTGAACTCAAATCAATTGACAACATGAAATGAACGTATAGCAACTTGTATTGCTTTAGGATAATAATACTTAAGAATAATCAAGTCATAAAAAGATTCATCCAATTAATCCAATTTTAAGTAACCGTGATAATTTATTATGGAACTATCAATTGTAGTATATCAATATTAAAGACAGAATGTATAATTACTCATATTTATTTTAAGGTCACATAAAAGAAAGCACATAGGATAATATTTATATATTGATGTCGACAATTCGAAGTAATTTTCTCTTTCCATACTCATATGTTTTATTCAAATTAGTATGTGCCCTTGTTGAACATTCATGATGAAGACATATCATCCAAAACTAGCATTCCATTCTTTGTAATCAGTTTTCTTTTCAAATCCTTATTTTATTAAACAGAAATATTCATTCTGCAGTACATGAAAATGGTAAGGCTTATGATTGACCATAAACTCTGGTACCCTGAATCTATCAATGGAAAAAAATCATATTTATACAAGTATATATGTTCAATTGATTCTAGGGAAAGCATATGATCTTCAAATTATGGGAACTTCCGACTTTTTAATTGGGACCGGGTCACAGATCCAGCCAATCCGAGAAGCTGGAGATGTCAGACTCCTTGATAAAACTGTCAGTCAAATTGTTTTTTCATGTATTGGTCTTCAGTTTTATTGTTCTGGATTCGCACTGCTACACTTTGAAGACCAGCTATACAACATTGGGCTATGTTTAAGTCAATCTTTCTGGTTTCTCGTGCACCGACAACGGTAGAGATGGTCGCTGTGTGAAGAAGAGTTCCTCCACCTTATATGGCACCAGTACTTTGGTTGATGCATAATTTGTGGACAGGCGTCCATCTGTCTTCCGTAACACCAGCACCTATACAGATGCATGCTAGATGGAGGCCAGTCCATCTGCCTTTTACTGTACAAAGTCCTTCATAATGCATTCGGTTTGTGACGTGGAATATAGGTCTCCTGCTGCCAAACTCAGCACTTAGTTAGTGATGGATCGAAATCCATTTATCATAGCACACTAGGTTTATTCATCTCCGAATTATAGGGCTATCTACATACGACCAGAGTACTAAACCGTGTAAAAAAGGGGAAAGGTACAACAGTGGCTTTGATGGGCTACCTTAGAAGCATTCGGCTTCTCTCTGAAGACATGTATATCTACGAGAAACAGTTCAGTAGATAATCTTGAAAATATTTGTCAGCGGAAGCAGCTGGGAGATTCTGTAGTCCCCTAGTATCCGTTGGTATTCTATGTACGTCGTCGTGAGTGCGGTATTTTCACTCTGCCTTTTATTGTAGATGGCATATCCAACTTCTCTTTGCACTTCTCCAGCTTCCCCAATATTCTGGATATGTGACACTACTCAAGGATAGAATACGTTTTATTTCTTTGGAGTGCAATTTTTTACCCACATAACCAAATATTTGTGTTTTTTGTCTACTTGAACACAAATAATTAGAAGTAACTGATTTAGTGCTCCAATTATTTCAAAACGACAAAATCACATACTGCAGATAAACCGGAGTTTAAATGAGTCACTAAAAGAAACCATCATGTAAGTTTACACTTTTCGAGAATCTTTTTCTATGATAACGAATTAATTTTTGGTAGAATACTATCAATATATCCATAAACAAGAACGAAACGCCTGAAGGAAAATAATTCCGGGTTCCGATTTCCGATTTCATGGATTTCCACTAGGAATCCATCAGAAACTGTGCTAGTTTCTTATGGAAAGTGACATATAGTTCAAAGCAGAAATCTAGTGATCGGCCTATTATTTTAGTCCCGATCAGAAATTATTATAGAAGAACAATTTCGACGATTGACGTACCAGTTCCTTCCATTTTCTACACCTGTTTGACATGTATTTCTTCACTTCGATTTTTTTCATTTTTAATCTCCTTCATAAAAAGTGTTTCAGCTGATTATACAAGTGCCTCCTTGCCTCAGTTATCGAACAGTGTTAAACACTGTTCAACGACTTAAAAAATGAAAACAACATGTTGTGTTTTTGATATCTGAAACAGAAATGTCTTTTATTGTCTTTCCAACTCATGGTTCAGAGTATCCTTTTAGTCATAATCATGCGATGCATTTGAGGAAATGTCAAAGAATGTATCCGTTTCATCATCACAAATGTAACTTTTTTATTTTTTAAGTCACAGGGCGAGCAAACAACAGAAAAATGGTGAATCATAATTTATTAGTTAGGCATATATTTTATGAAACAATCATAGCACTATAGGAGGTTATATTGATTGAAGTGATCGTAAAACACATGTAGAAGACAAGTAGAATAAAAGTTAGATGCCACAAGAGAAATTTTTTTATGGTATCGTTTATTGGTTCTTGTTTTTATTTTTAAAACAGTTAGCATTAGCAAATTTCTGCTTGACCAATTTAATATATTTTTTCTTTACTATAAGACTTTTTCGCCAGACAAATCTGATTAATGTATGTTTATCTTTCTGAGCTTACAGATACATAAAAAATACCTAGAACGAGTGAAGAAAGTATCCTTACGTATTTTACTGCCACAGCTTCTGACAAATCAAACTCTGATAATTTCCCCTAAAATATTTCTTCATGATTGACTAAGTATTCCACGAAGAGAATTGGATAGTCAAATTCTCCTTTTTTCGAATACAAATGCAACGACCTTACTTCAATGGGATCCTTCTCCAAGGTTGTGGTGTGGAGTCAAATTCAATCCAAGAAACACACCCACACCTTCTTTTGATCTATCTAATTGAAACCAAGTTTAGAGAAACTCGATTGAGCACGTTCGGTCCTGTCTTACATGGAATGGCTGTTATAGACTATTTACAGAATCAAGTACAACTTCAAGTATCGAAATTATCAAACATGAACAATGATTCTTCTAAGAGCCTTTATGGGGATATGTCCATGTGTTTCATTACGATGAGATTGCGACGCAACTACAGCGTTCCAACGATCACTCTGTGATCTTGATTGCGAAAAATGACGGCGTAATTTCACGTAGTTGCGATAGTCAAATCATAGTTTTACATAATTAAAATGGAAAAATCCCAGTTATAGACTCCACTGTGTGGTAGTTTTTTGGGATAGCAACCTATAGTACGCTCCCAGTTACAATTTTATCCTGTCATAGAGAGTAGCTGGGCGGATACCAATGACGCTTTCATTTTATCAATATTTTTATTTTGAATTATCATAAACGATCCCAATGACAGCGGGAAAAAACGCTGAGCAGATGATAAAAGAAATTAAAAAAGAAAACAAAATGAACTGAAAAAAAAAATTAGCTAAGAATTTCAAATAAAACAAGATAGATTAAAAAAATTATAAAGAAGGAACTAAGAAAGCAGAAAACATTTTCAGAGATGATCAAGAGTACAGAAGTAAACACAAAGAAAAAGGTGTAAAATTTACAAAAAAGAAAATGTTAAAAAATGATCCAGTCGATACTATGAAAAATGGAGGAATGGCATAGAAAATGTTGAAAGAAAATAATCGAAAGATAAAGTGTCGAAAAGATCGAGGATGGCCTATATTAACAATTCTCCCTAAAATTGTTTTCAACTGGTCGCTATAACAGTACCGTGTACGGTATGCTTTGCAATTGTTCATCGCATGACAAGAATTACAGTAAATGAAAGGATAATAGTCGATAAACAAAAGAATCATCCTAAGAATTTATTTTTCAATATATATATATAATCTTTACATTTGAAAAATAAAGATAAATGAAATCTTTATATTTATAAAATATAGATAAAGCAATTCTTTATGTTTGAAAAATAAAGAAAATATAAAGATAAATATATGAATTTTTCTGTTGGCGAGAGGGAAATAAATTCGGGCTATAATTGAAGGATGTGCAAAGTAGAAGCCGCTTCCAACATGCAATGCGTTCGTTTTTTCAAGAAAAGGCTGTAAATAAATATGCGATGTGACAAAAAATGCAAAACTCTCAGATGAATTCACTGATTCCTAATAGATGAACGGTGGAAAAACTCTTGGATGACAGGTTCAATCGATTTTTAGACTGGATCTTCTATCTGACAATCATTTTGATGCTATCGGAAACTTTCAAAATTGGATTCTAGTGCCATCCTTACACTTACATGAATATTGCTTCATGAGAAACATCATATGATTCTCAAGCTAATCAAATATAAACCCTCTCTTATGATAACTTTGAGAATACATAGATAAGGTAGTTATATTCATATAACCCTTAGATATCCGATTAGGGCAGCGATGAAGAAAAACATCGATAAACGCAATATCGTTGGTGTCTTCTTGTAGTATTCGTGAATCACTTATAGTAGTAACTTCTCAATGCAACCAACTTCGTTCTTTCAAAGCACAAAGTAAATTTTAAAAGTTGAAGCTTCAAAGCAAAAAGTAACAAAAGGATTGTCTTTCATATGATCATATAGAATTTCAATTCTTTGCTTCAATCAGTTCATGGGAAACATTCATTCGATCGTTTGATTTGGGTTGTTTCCATTCAAAAATTGAAGAACTTGATATACGTTATGAATCCTATGGTTAACCTGCGAGAAGTGTACATGAACCTATATAAATATTTTTTCACATCCACATATCGATTATAGTTTCTAAAGTGAAAAAACGTTTTTCCAATTCGTTGCGAATTTCGGAACCGTTTGAAAGATTTTTTACATTGATTCGAAACCATCAAAAAGGCTTGCCGAACGTCTAGGAATCTTTTTCATGGGTTCCTTACGTTTGCCTGAAACTTTTGAAAGGGTTCCAACTTTTGCAACGAATTTGGAACCTTTTTAGATTTCCTAGCTTCCACGAAACACTTTTTAGTGTCGGTAATGTGACCATTTTTGTTTTTAGTGTAGAGGAATAAAGACTTTTCTCATCTGGTCTTTGATATAACTTGTAATATAACATTATACAGCACCATGGAACAGATCAGCTCTCGATACGCTATTCCCAACAAGAAATTAATCTTGAGATATACTACATACTCTTTTAGTACTCCTTTTAGATGAACCTTTTTGATCTGATACTATGTGATTTCGAACATAAAAATATTTGATGATTGGCATCATAATGAGTCATGCATTGTTCAGACAAGCTTAATATTACCACTAAAGGGTAATTGATTAACACTTCAGAATATTGGTATAAACGCAAATTGTATCATGCATTGAAAAGAGGAATAACTGTTCTTCTATGGTTTTCCATCTACCAGCATCCATGAGCTCACACTCTTTAAGTGTTTCAATGAATTTTTCTCTTATGTTCTCCTATCCATCTTCTATCTATGTCCCCGCGTCTTTGATATGAAGCTATATGCTCTACTAAATAGATTTTAGTCGATTAATTATACAGAGATGGTTATTGATGCGAATAAGATAGCAACAACAATAAAGTTCCACAAGTCCCACCGATACGAGCTTTTACAAATGTGCATGAACTGCCAAAACAATAATATTACGTAAACAGATTGAGTTATCGAGCACAGAGGGTGCACTCTAAAAAAAATAAGAGCTTTACCGAACCCCCGAAAAAGGTTCGGTAAAGCTCTTATTTTTTTTAGAGCCATGGCTCCTATATTGGTGTAGTCGATTGTTTGTAGATTATTCCTCAATCAGACTTTTCTTCAGTAGTGGAAAGTTACACGAAAGTTTCATTATGTGTTCGAATAAGCAGCAATCGGTGATTGCCGCAACATTGATTGCTTAAAAATTCTTCTAGAACTCTACAGGTAGTGATGGATTTGGCCAAAGCCTATTACACGCTGGCCTGTTGCTAGATATACCACCATATTCGGGTTTCTAAACATACGTGCATATCATATTTATGTTGAATGAATCCTTTTCCATCGCTTCATACTAATAAAATACTAAATATATTTAATTTGTTTATAAAGAACAGTATATATATATATAGATAAATTACTATAATAGTTCATACTAATCTAGCAAAAGTGCAGCCATATGATAATTTTTATCTCAAGGTTATATGAAGTAGATGATGTCTAACTGTGAAGAAAAAATACGAATCAGATAAGTACGGATGTTCAATTTATTCGGATGAGTAGTCTTGTTATGTCATTGAGCACTATGCTGACAACAATCGTAATTTCTTCTTTACAAGATATCAATCAAGGAAAAAAGAAAGAGACGAATTAAAACGTTCATTAGCTATAGTTAATATATCCCTGGGGTAAAGTTAGAAATGTCATTAAGTTAAATGGTGAACTTATAGATTCCTTTGTTCCTGTCAAGAAACAATAATTATTAAACTACAGAAAAGAAAAATAGGCCGTCGCGTGAACCTTGATCGAAACTGCATCAACAGAATAAAATGCTCTTTGTGATCAATATCTCAAATGAATTTTCATGAGATCCTTATGAAAATATTAACGATTGAACAAAAAGAATAGTTAGTATGGATTTATTTAAGCGTTGTCATTAATCCGGAACTCAGTTACAGGATGAAGACATCTTGTTTCAACAAAAATAGGTTATACAATAGACTAATTAGTTTAATTTTAGTTTTTAAACATTGGTATTCTGTGGATTCGATTTTGGGTTCAACGAAATATTATGTAATGAGTATGCGTTCTCTAGTAAAAGTATCCTGTTATTATAGCCCGAATTCATTTCCCTCTCGTCAATAGAAAAATTCATACAATTATCTTTATGTTTTCTTTATTTTCCAAAAATAAAGAACTTCTTTATCTTTATTTTATAAATACACAGATTTTATTTATCTTTACTCTTTAATATAAAGATCAATAAATATAAGTGACACCCCTAGTGAAGAAACAAACTTTCGACACATGTAATTACAAATTAATGCCGATACTCAAGGTCGCTCAAAACCTACAAAGACAAATGTAATATAACAGCGTGTTAATACTTTAAACGAACGCTATGCAAATAATGAAATCGAACTTAATGAATTATTAGATGATTTGTCGTTAACAGAAGCAAAAGAGAACAAATAAAATTTAACAGTTCACATACACCGTTAAGTTATTGTAGCTTTTAAAATTTTTTTCCGATTCTCTACCCCTAGTTAGTGGCGCTATGTGCACTCACTACCTCTGTTTTCTCTCTCAATCTTTCTATTGGTCAGTAGACTTACTAGTATTAGTTTATCATACGTGTTACTAGCGAGTCTGGGTAGTGTAAGCTGTTGTTGTGTGGTTTCGTAGTGAAGAATTATGAACTCTCTAAAAAAAACCGTTTTCCAGGAAACCGACCAAAAAACGTTTGCGAGGTTTCGGAAAGCCTTTTCTCACCCTCGGTAACTCTTTTGAGAATTCTCGAGCTTTCAGAAGTCCATAATTACCATCGGAAACCCTTAAAAGGTTTCCGATAGTAACTAAATCGTAAACCGTTTTCGGTTTACGAAGCTCGGAAACGCATGGAGGGGTATCTGAGGCTCGGAAAACGTTTTTCGTTTACGATTTAGTTACTATCGGAAACCTTTTAAGAGTTTCTGATGGTAAATATTGCCTTCCGAAAGCTCGGGAATTCTTGAAAGAGTTACCAAGGGTAAGAAAAGGCTTTCCGAACCGTCGCCAACTTTTTTTTGGTTGGTTTCCTGGGGGACGGTTATTTTAGAGAGCAACTAGGGTCAATTCAAGGAAAAAAGTTATAGTTAATCCTACTGGCTAAAATCTACCAGTTCCGCTAAGCCTGATTTCAAAACAGGTTCTATTTTCAAAACACCAAAACCTTATTTTCATTTGAATAATCCAACTATCTTATTTAAAGATTTTTGCTATTTTTTGTTCGACCAAACTATCATCTGACGTTTTCATTGTTCGATGTTTTCTTTTTCCGTCTTTTTTATTTCGATATGTATTTTTCGATCTTTTCGATCCATACCAAATGAAGCATCTAGAATCAAAATTTAAAATATAGAAAAAATGAAAAGAGATAGATGATTGAAATAAGAAGATTAATACTTATCTAGAAAATAATTGTAGGTACCAGAAACTGACCTAAAATTCAGATTTCTGACACATTCAAACCCCGATGGCTTGATTCGATCTGAAACCTTCATTGAAAATACAAATATCTCACCTGAAGCGGAAGGAAGAATTATGAACTAAGAATTCCAAAATACTTTCCTTTATATTATACGTACATGCGTATTGGTTCTACCGCAAAACTGAGCAATCAGAAAAACTAACCACTTCTAATCGGTTAATATCAGATGGAGCTGATCTTTACGTACGATCCCAGCATCGCAAATACACTCGGCTGCGTCACGCTTGCCTTGACAATCCATGAAACTGCCAGTTAAAATCAATGTACTGTAGATACGCATAGTTATTGTAGCCATATTGCAGTGCGCATGTGCGACACATAACTACCCCAAAGTATCAATGTGTCGTAGCTATTCAAAAACAGTCAGCATGGGTTCAACGTACCACAGCCATCATAAACTCTGAAATAGCACAAAACACTAAAGCAACCTACACCTCAATTCATATCAACGATAACGGGCAACCTTCGTCTAATCGACTCCGATCTCTACGAAAAATTTCAAATACACGCCCGTCGCCAACTGAGAGAATCAAATTTAAAAAATAATGCTCAAGTATTTTGACCGCTATAAAAATCCTACTGGAAGGTGAATGCGCTTTCGTTTTTCAGATACATAATGCTATTATTCTTTCATCCCCTTTCAATTTTATTCACTTTGAATGTGTTATACTAGAATCGCGGAGACCTGATAAGATTTCAGCAAAGTAACGATACTCCAGTATCGTGGTATACATGCACACCTTTAGAAAGGTGAATGCACTTTTGTTTTGGAAGTACAGAATGCTATTATTCTTTCATCCCCTTTCAATTTTATTCACTTTGAATGTGTTATACTAGAATCACAGAGACCTGATAACGTTTCACGAGCATCAAAAATCTTCAGTACAGTGAAGGATGTGCACACCCATTACTAGGATGATTCTTCTTCTGTTTTTTAAACTAGAAAATCGCAGTATTGAGCAGCTGCGGTTGAATTCTATCCAACTTGGATTTGTTTTACTTGTATCACGGAGACCTGATGCGATTTCAGAAAAATCCAAAGAATCCACTGCTGCTGTAGATATACACACCCTTTACAAAGGTTGATGCACTTTTGTTTTGGAAGTACAAAATGCTATTATTCTTTCATCCCCTTTCAATTTTATTCACTTTGAATGTGTTATACTAGAATCGCGGAGACCTGATAAGATTTCAGCAAAGTAAAAATACTCCAGTATCGGGGTATACATGCATACTTTTACAAAGGTGAATCTAGTTCCGTTTTTCAACTAGACAATCGCATTTTTCATTTTTTTAAATTCTATCCAACTGGGATTTGTTTTACTTGTACCACGGAGATCTGGTACGATTTTAGAAGAATCAAATAACCCCAGTATGGTTGTAGATGCACACACTTGTTAAAAAGTCAAATGCGCTTTCGTTTTTGTTGATGGTAATGGTATCATTCACTGATTCCTTTTGAATTCTATTTATTTTGAAAGTGTTATGGCAGTATGTGGGGACATTTCAAAGGATTGCCGGAAAGTCGAAATACTCGAGTATTGTGGTGGGTACACACTCGCATTCACGCCTCCCTTTTTTATCAATAAAGAAAAAGAGGCAATAGGATTGTTGTTTCGATTCAGCACTAAAATAAGTGAGCGTACTTCTCATTCGGACATTAGTGAATATGCCGTATTCTTATAGAAATAGTACTGAAAGTCATGTAAGTTAATTCTCGATGCTTCGTCGTGCGACCGTATGTCGCAGTGTTGATACTATGACTAATTTGTAAGAAAAAAGAAGAAAAATTCTTCCTACTAATAAACCTTCATCATTTGTTGACGATGTGATTAATCTTGAAAGAATTACGCAACAAGTTGGATATGGATGTGAAACATTGTTTAATTTTTTACATATATACTCATCAGTATTTGAGGATATTAATGAAATCGTTGATCATTGCAACTTTCACATTCTAACAGACGAGGTAGTGACAGTATCGTTTAAACCATGTCAGAGACAACATTTATTCGCAACGGCAAAAAATGTCCATTCATTCAAAATCAAAAAGTTCAAGGTGCGAATAGTTCTACCTTGTTCACACCAATCCATGATGACAATACATTGATTTGGACCCCAGAAAAAAGATCTATTGAACTTCGTAACTATCAGACAAATCAATCAATCAAAGTCA